>CM039126.1:9640646-9697023 GCA_022036555.1 Microstegium vimineum | reverse complement strand
AAATTGGGCTCTTTGAAGATTTGACCCATTAAGCCCATGTCATCGTGGAGGCCAACATGCGTGAATTCATTCACTAATTTTGTTAAGGGCAGGTTAATACACCCTATTGCGTATGGCATTACTTATGTCGAAGAAGGAAATTGATTGAATTATGCGCAACAAAAGAAAGTGGGTAGACAAATATTGCTAACCGGTGCTTACCAATAGGCCATCTGCACATGAGTTACCATGTTTAGGAGTTGTAGCTATGTACTAACAGAACTGCATGCTATGTTGTTGTGTGGCTTACATCTTTTCTGACTTGTGAAATGAACCCTCGATGAGTTGTAGGGCATTTCATGTTTGTACAGGCATGTAGGTTTAGTCTTCTGCTATGTAGTTAACTTCATAAGCATAATCTTGTAGCCTTTTGTGTTAACCAGATCTTTGGATCTATTAGTTAATTTAGTAAACCAAGAGCTGCCTTGTGGCCATATGGGTTGTGACTACTGGTGGCTTTTACTGTATCCATATCTGTTATTGATGTGAAGGCTGTTTATTGCCGATGTTGAGCGCCCGACTTCATAAGCATTATCTTTTTTAAAAAAACAAAAGACCTGCTTGTTTTGTGAATACTTCTGTAACCTCGACTGTGTAATAATGTACATGTATAAACTCCAAAAGTCGTCGATGTACATGTATATACTCCAAAAGTCGTCGTTGCTTATGTTTTGTAGATGACTGTCAATTGGTCAGCCTTACATGTGGCCTGTCATTTATTAATTCTAGTTTCATGATGTCTGATGCGAATGAACACGCAGAATATCACTTCAGTTTATGGAGCGATTCTGTGGCTATGGCCAAAAGGTGGAACGTCAGACCTCTACCATACCCTCGTATACGTCATGGAAGGAGAACTGTGTCTTTTTTAAACTTATAATCTATGGCTAAGCTTGATCTACACTAGAAAACCATTAAACTAATGGGACTATTAACAAGGTGGGCACGTATGCGACTACTCTTTCTGTCCACAAAGAGTCACTGTGGAGTACGTATTGTTTAAACTTTCTTGAATTTGACTAGTTTTATAGAAATAAATATTATAAATGGTACTAATGATATTAATTGATTTAGCTAATGGTACTAATTATGCACTGTAAATATAAATATTTTATAGTACGTACAACATTTATATCTTTAAATAAATTTATTAAAAACTACATTCAAATATATATCCAATGATACTAATCATGTACCATAACTATTAATAAAAACTAATATATATTCAGTCAAAGTTGTTTAGGGGCAGAGGGAGTAGCTAGCTAGAAAAGTCTTGCACCAATGCAAATGTCACATGCACTATTGGGTTGTTTAGGACTAAAAACTAGCACATACCATGATAGTAAGCTAAATACAGACTAATTATAGGCAATAAAAGCTAATGAAATTTAACTATCAATTTTCATGCATTAACTCTTATTAGCTTATGTTTAGATGCCATATTTGACACGAGGCAGATCTAAGGTATACCATCGGAGTCTGCCGACCCTAGTAACTTTTAGCTAATCCTCTGTACATTTGGCTCTTATTTAGTCATAATTCCCAATAAAACATCATGCCACAATAACTTCTTTGATGGTGACCCCGGTGCCTAATCAGCCTAGATTCATCCACATATAAAACCAAGAACTAATTGTTAGTCTAGCATCTAACACCATATAAGGGTCACCATCATTTCTCGACTCTTTCAGTCACCTTCGTGCCATCCACTATGGAGCTTGTCCATCAAGGAGGGGGATTTTCTTATGCCATGTATAATATGTAGAATTCGCTTCACACCAAGCTTGAGGGTCATTGGCGCTATCGGTGATCCACACACTCACCATTTATCAATAGAGTTTGTCACTCGAACTTTTCCTAACATATGTGACTGAAAGAAAATTGGTCACAACCCTCACCCTAATTTTTCTACTCCTAGAATACTTCTTTGCTCTTTATGGAGTATTATTTTTTTCTTCTATATCTTTTATCTGTTCTCAGTAATGAAAAATAATTCACAACAATAGGGTATGAAAAAAATGTTCTACCAATAGAACAAATGTTTATATTCCATAAAGTACACCTTTGCCGCATGTGAGACGGGTACATCACCGATTCCTACTCATGGCCTATCATGCTAAGCCTTCTTTTTCTCTTATGCTAGTGACGAGGTGTGATCTTTCCTATTCTACTTTCTTCTTCCTTATTTTCTGTGTGTGCCCTCTTTAAAAGGATAACAATAGACACCCACGAGGGGATGGTTTGAATTGGGCTTTTACTAACTTTTTTTTGAATATAAACATCTTGTTTCACCCATATGCCTCAGGTTGACAAAGCTTGACTATTTTAACACAAAAGAATTTGCAACCTAGATTTTTAACCATACTCTAACATGTCAATCCTTAGAAAGTAAATTGCGCAAAGAGAGGGTTGGGAAGACTCAATTTTTTTTCATGAGATATAAAAGTATCGATACTCTTCACTAGTCCTCGTTGAAGCATTTACATCACTTTTTCTTAAGCTCAAAAATACTCCTGGTTCACTGGTTGTTGTTCCATGTGTAGCTCAAAAATATTTGCATTCACTTGAAATTGTCATAGAGAAAAATTTGTTTATAGTTCAAGAGAAAAACTTGTTTATAGTTCAAGAGAAAAGTGCTATAGCTTTATGAGAAAAAATTTCTAGGTTCTTGCAATTGCTCTAGGTTTAGAGTGAAAATGGTTTGTAGATTCAATTGTTCAACCTTAAAAATTCTCAAATAAATATTATTGTTGTTCTCTTATTTGAAACCAGTATCCCACTAGCCATTGAAAGTGTGAAATGTCCTAAATGATTAGAGGGGTGAATAGCTTAATAAAAATTCTACAGAACACTAGAGCAACAGAGTTAGACAACTAAATGTCAATTAAGCAAGGTTTACTCTAGCCTCTACTTTGTGTTGCAAGCCAACTACCAAGATACTACTATGGTAATCAAGAAGCTACTCCCTAAGTGTCTATCGTTTTCGCTTCCCAAGGAATAACTTTAACTAAATATTAATTAAAAACATTAATATTTATGGTATATAATTAGTATCATTAGATATATATTTGAATATAGTTTTATAATAATTTTATTTGGAGATACAAATGTTGCACGTACTTTCTATAAATCGAGTTAAACTTATCGGCACACAAATCATGATGACAAACATTTAGGGACCGAGGGAGTATTTCACTACCTTTACCACTAGTGAGCTAACTAGCATAAGAAATAACTAGAAACAACAAGCTACTCAACTAATAGCCACTCTACTCATCTAGCAAGAAAAGCTACAAACTCTACACAAGTAAGAACTGGGGATGTAAAGTTTGAGTGGAGTAGAAAGGTATACCGAACCGGCAAGATACAAATCAAACAATAATACCAAATTGTTGACATAAAGATTTATCTCGAGGTTCACTTGCTTGCCGATAAGCTAGTCCCTGTGGTGACGGCCAATTCACTTGGTGGTTCACGCACTAATAGGCACCACGTCTAGCCCAACACTTAGGCACTGTAAGAACCAACAAAAATGAGAGCACTCAATGTCATGAGCAATTTACTAGAGTTGGTTTTGGCGCTCCGTCGGGGAAAGAACCCCTCACATTATCATCAATCGAAGCCAGAGACAATCACTACCCTTCGCTTAAAGATCACCACAGCTTCAAGCCATCTAGGTTGCGGAAACCACCAAGAGTCACAAGAAATATACAAGTCACATGGTCACTAGTGTCGCTAGATGTTCAAACTCTAAGCAAATGCAACTAGGATCTCTCACAATCTCACTTGGATGATAAATCATGAAGGAGAAGAATGAGAGCACTTTGGCTTAGCTCACTAGGATGTATCGCAACTGAAAATGGCCAAGAGAGTGAGGCCAAGGTGGCCAAGCTCTATTTATAGAGCCCCAAGGCTTTACTAGTTGTTAGTCAGCTCATTGAGCTGACTATGTGGGCATCGCATAGTCCGATGCAAAGCATCAGACAAAACCACCGTGTCCGATGTGCCATCTATCATTTTGCCGTGCCCATGTCATCTAGCAGTTTGAATCGACTGTTGGCACCCAACAACTCTCTTAGTGTGGCAGCGACCTTAGCGTTCGATGCTCACATAAAAGAACACCTCCATCATCCAATGGCTTGAAAGTTTTACACTGTGAGGTTTTCTTCACATCGGACAAGCCCGATGGGTGGGCATCGGCCAAAACACTAGTGTACGATGTACACACTAAAGTTGGACTCCTCTGGGTGAACAGGGTCATTGTACACGTCTTAGTCATATCAGATAAAACACAAAATTGTCTGATGCCCTTGTTTTGCTAGCGTTCGAAGAATTATATCAAGAGACAAAGAGCACGGAATTCACATCAGTGCCACCATTTTTCCGATGTCTATAGCGCTAGCGTCCCTGACAGAGCCTAGGGTTTCACATCGGATGATGATGTCATTTGTCCAATGCACTTTGAGCAACTCCTTAACTTCTTTTTCTTCAAATCTTATGCATTGTGTTAACTCCACAATATTCCAACACTTATGTGTGAGTTAGCATTTTCATAATCAATCGTTTTTAAGGGATGTTAGGACTCAGTAGGTTCTAATGCACATGCATAGAGTTAAATCACCTAGTGGTGGCACTTAACCATCGTAATAGCCAAAATAATTCTCCTGTTAATAGTACGACTATCTATTATAAACGTGATCACACTTTCTATAGTGCCTTGATCATCAACACAAACTCCCTATTTATACGTTTGTCTTGAGCTTCATAGGGTTTCATTTTTTTGTACTTTCTTCTTTTCCAAATGCGAAGCATATGATCACCATCTTTTTTATCATCTCCTTCACCTTAAGTGCCATGTAGCTCTCCACACTTGGACTTGGACCAACCTATCTCATCTACACACTTAGACATGGTGTTACTCCAATATGTTTTATCAGTTAGTTAAATCAAACTAGGACTTTCAAAGTGTCCCACGGAGAGAATAAACAGAATCAAGAAGATAATAAAATATAAAAAGAAAGAAAGAAACAAATAAGAAAAAAAAATAGAAAAAACGGCCCAAGAGAAGGCCCGTGCGGGTACGGTTCCCTGGGCCCAACAACCCCGGACTGGGCTGTACGTCGCATGCCCGCACGCGGTTCACCCGCGTGCGCTCGCTCTCTGCCTCTCTCTCTCCCACCACCCCTCTCTCTCTTCCCCGACGACTGGGTGGGCTCCCGCCGTCGACGCCGCCTACGCCGCCGCCCTGCGCCAGGTGCCGAGGCTCTCGTCGGTATCTTCTCCGGCGACGAGCACCCACCAGGTATTCCCACCCCTTCTCTACCCTTCCTGCTCTGCGAAATCGGGCACCCAAACCCTAACTTAAATCTATTTGGCTATTTGATGTCTACAAGCTTCGAACTTTTTACAAAAATTATCGGGTGTACATGTCCCTTTTCTGGGTCTGCCCCTGGGGCTAGTACTAATAGTAGCAGCTACTAGCCGCTACTATTTACAGTATTTTCTTGAATGAACATGTGATGAATAAATTGAGAAATAACATGGGGGATCAACACTTGAACAATTGCTTGGTCCCATTTTGTTGAGGGACAGTTCCTTTGCAAGCTAAGGATAGTGATATAATCATCCTTCCAAGCAATGGATCATGCTGTTAAAATTAAATTGTGATTTCATTGAATATTTTGTTATTCCCATCATTTCACGCATGCTGAACAATTTCAATCATTGTCGTTATTGTGACCTTTTTCTTCTCTTGAATTGAGCATTTTGTTTTGGCTTGGGAAATCAGAAACACCCAATTTGAAAGAACCACTGGCACCTGCATCATGGAGACGTGTCTGCAATGGTTCTATGTTTTATTGGATTGATATTTGGATTTGTAGCACCTGAGTTCATTAGGTCTTTTCTTGAATTCAGTGTCTAAGATAATATCTTGATTCTTGAACAGTATTCTGATCTTCTTCAACTAATCTATTTTTCTGGGTTTTCTATTCTTTTAGTTTGGGTATCCTACAACATCCTACTGCCTTGTTTTTGAGTGTGGGTCTCGGGTTCACGCTGGGATGGTACTTTCAGAACATTCTTTTTGCCTGTTGAACTTCTGCTGCTCACTGAGTAAAGGTGAAAGCACAGCTGGGCTCGTAGTCGTAGGGGCTCAGGAGATGGTGAAAGAAGCAGACCATGTGACAACTTAAACGAGTGCTAGACGGAGCTATTGGCACCGGATACAGATGCAGTTTAGCATGGGGAAGAAAAATAATGATAGGTGGGTAAACCCAGGGAGTGGTATGCATGCTATTTGGCCTTTTTTCTTATCTGATAGTGAACTGTTCTCAAACAATCATATGATTGCTTTGTCAATTAGTTGATAGAATTGTGATAGATGGGATATAATTTTTCAGTTGCAAATCAGTTTCAGTGCACAATGAGAGAGCACTGTGCTCACCACTGTGATTGGCTTCAATTCCTCTGTTTACTAACATATATCCATGTCTATAGCTTCGCTTCTAACTTGAAAGGTTCTTTTTCAACACTGGGTTTCATATCTCTAGGTTGACCTGTAGAGATTGATTCCTTCATGGAACAATCCATGTTCAAACGAAGATGTCATGTTTATCCACAGCTGTGTGCCATTTATCACTCTGTTCGTTTCATCGTTTTCAGTGGCTGATAAGCCGGCTGATGCATTTTTGTTTTTCTGTGAGACAAAAACACTGTTTCGGTGGCTGATAAGCCAAGCGAACAGGGCATATGATCCGTCACCTGTTCCTGGATAAGTAGGTTTTCTACCAACCAAACACAATCAACCTAGAATCAGCAGCTGAGAGTGATGCACCTTGCTTTTGTTCTCTGCCCATGTCGCCACCTTATGAGCAGTCAAATTTCATGCTTCTTCCAGATCCTTCATGTCTCCTGAGTCCTGATTTAGCTTGTGAAGGTAGATATTGCCTAGTAGGGCTAAGAAAAGGTAGACTGAGGCGGGCAGATAATTTACAGTTTTCTTACTACTACAGTCTTCAAAACAAAGAATCAGTCAATGTTCAAGTGGGCGAATGTTCACAGTTCAATATGCTTCGCCTGTAGTGCTGATGGTACTTCAGCTGGATTTTACACCAACTCTGTTCACTGATAGCGTTACTGGCTCTTTTCTGACATTTCTTGAAAGCAGATTACACTCTCTGCCTTGTGCCTAGTTAGGCTTTGAAATACTAGGAACAAAATTTTTGCAGAATCAATGTTGTACTCAATCGTCTCTGTCTGGAGAGGGGGATCGTATTAAGCAGAGTATTCAGAGGCTAAGGTTAGTGGAAGCGTTGAAGAGAGATAGAAGGCATGTGGTCCTTTCATCTTTGTTGAGACTTTCACAATATACCAGTGGATAGTGGCATCCAAGGAGTAGGCCCATGAAAGGTCTGGCAACAAAACATCTTGGTTTATAGGAACCAGCGACCTCATCACTGCAAAGCGGAAGTCGAATGATTTGGATTCAGACAGGCTGTCTCGACAGTAAGAAATCAAGAAGCCGAAGCAATCCAATCTGTTTGGGGCTTTGGGGACCAAAAACGAACTCTGTTTACCTTTTTCATAGATAGATGATGAATATAGGAATGATATATGTATGCCTTTACTTTGGATGTATATGTATCTTTTCTTAATCATCTCCCAGTTATCTCTTTTTTAGCCCACACTGTCCTTTCTCTCTAAATTTTATCGAAGACAAACACTCATTCCTACTTGTTTATAGAAAGATCTTCGTCAGGGACTTCACCTTAGACTGATGGAGTAAAGCTAAGAAGTAGGCTGAGTGGAAAAGGGAAAGGTACAAGGGCTGTCATTGCTTGCAAGGGGATTGAACTTCAGCGCTTTATTGATCAAGTGCATATGTTTTAGCGCTTTATTGATCAAGTGCATATGTTTTCTTGCTCCTTTCTATACACAAATTCCTGACTGAACTTTAGTCCACAGTTTGATTTATCTTTCAGATGTCGTGGTTAACACATTCACCTTACTTGTCTAAAGCACATGGATCTCATTCATTGAGGAAACATTGCTGCACTAATGTGCTCCACAGATGCTTTTCTATTTCTCTTTTGTTCTATAGACATGGAGAAACATGAGGGTAAAGAGTTTTTTTTTCTTCAATTTATAGCATATTAGGTCTAGAAGACTAGGGCTGTGTTTGGGACCGCTTTTAATCAGATTATTGAGCGCTGGCCCTGGCCGCGAGAATCGTGCCAAATAGAGCATGGCTCAGGCATGGGCCACTCAATTCTGATACTGTGGCTGCGGTAAGGCTGCCGCACTGCTACTGCAAATCCAAACACAGCCTAGGACTGTAGAAAAACAGTTTTCTAAAAAGATTAGTGATGAATGCCCATTCTTTTGAGCATGTCATGTCCAATAACTGATTAACAGCTTTGCATTTTAGCAGTCAGTCATCAATCGTCGATGGCATCTTCCTTTCTGAATTCATGATGTTGATAACACAGGGCTATGTAAAGGGGGATGTCTCCTACAAAGAGAAGAGGAGGTGGTCACCGTGGCCATGGTCGTGGAAGAGGTGTTGTGGCAGAAAAAGATATGGATCATCTCGAAACCTCTGCACCTTCTTCACCAAGTACCTCCGACAGAGAAGATCAGCCTGTGTTGATTCCAAGACAATCCCCAGCTTGCTATGTAGGACCATCAGAAGTATCCACCACGTTACTCAACCCTAAGATCAACCATCGTTCTGATGCCATTTTTGGTGACCAGGTTTGTTTAATGACATTGTTTTTTTTCCTTAGCTCACCATAAGTTTCATGAGACTGAATTATACATTTCCACTGAATCTGAATGTTGCAGGCTGTGGAGCAGTTGAAGTTACGTCATCACAAGCCTTTGAAATTTCATGAGAGATATCGACCTTATCTGAGAGATGCAGGTTTGCTTGGGCTCGCACAAATTTGCCAGAAGATGCCTCAGTTGGACAAAGCTTTGATTACTGCCCTTGTTGAGCGTTGGAGGCCAGAGACCCATAGCTTCCACTTGGCCTCCGGGGAGATAACTGTTACACTTCAAGATGTCGCAGTGTTGTTTGCTCTTCCTATTGATGGCCGTCCGGTTTGTTCTACCACTGATCATGATTATGCGCAAGTGGTCCTTGATTGTTTAGGCCTGGATGCAAGGGGGCCAGCAATGCCTGGAAAATCCTTCCTGCATTACAAATGGCTTAAGAAAAGCTTTTATGAATTACCAGAGGAGGCGGATGATATGACAGTTGAAAGGCATGTTCGAGCATATATACTGAGCCTTTTATGTGGGGTGCTCTTTCCAGATGGGACAGGAAGGATGAGTCTGATATATCTTCCTCTGATTGCTGATCTTTCACGTGTTAGCACATACAGCTGGGGTTCTGCAGTTCTGGCATTCCTGTACCGATCTCTTTGCTCGGTTGCCTCCTCCCACAATATCAAGAATATTGGCGGTTCATTGCTTCTCTTGCAGCTTTGGAGTTGGGAGCGCTTTCATGTTGGTAGACCATTGGTTCGGTCTCCTTTATGCACAGAGATAGGCATTGAGCAGGACTTACCTCCAATCGGCTTCCGTTGGGTGGGGGCACGCACACAAAGTGAGAATGCTACTCGCTGCCTTAAGCAGTACAGAGATGAACTGAACCTTCAGCGAGTTGATCAGGTGAAGTGGGAACCCTACCTGCAGATAGAGCCCTTGACCTTACCCCCACTTTGTACAAGAGACGCGGACCTGTGGCTTACACAAGCTCCATTAATAAACTTCCCTATAGTTGAAATGTATTTGCCCGAGCGAGTGATGCGGCAATTCGGGCTTCGGCAATGCATTCCACCACCTTTCCGGCCTACGCTACAGTCGTTACATCGTATTAGTAGACGTGGCAAAGAACGGGAGAACTGGGAAGAAACACACCATGAGTATATCCAGGAATGGGAAGCACGGCGACAGCGCATATTTCGAGATACAGAGCAATATGATCCATCTTCTTATGAGGAGTATCTGCGCTGGTACTCAGGAGCAACACGACGGTACCTTGTCCCCGCAATCAGTGATGATGTTGAAGTGGGACCTTCAGCTCCAACTGATGATTCCTTAGATCATCAGTACCAAGCCAAGTCTCCAATAATCCGCAAAGCAGTAAAACACTAATCTCTTATTTACTTCACATTTATGGAAATAAATTTCATGCACTGCTTAAGATTTGAGTACAGGCACAGCTTCTTTAATCAAATTACTATGCATATAGTGAATCAGTATTTAGTTTGAAGTATTCTCTAACTGTTGTAGGTTGATAAACTGGAAGGTATGGTGAAGAAGGCCAAGAGAGCCATGACGACTACATCTGATACAACCACTCAAGCCTTGGTTGCTGAGTTTCTGCATGGCTTTGAAGATGTCTTGCAAGATCTTGGTGAGATCCAGAATAATAGTGACTCAGCTGTTCCACCTTTTCATTCGGATACTAGTCCACATGTTGATGCAGCTGCAAGTCAACAGACACCTCAACTTTTGTTTGAAGCTCAAGAAAATATAGATACCAACCAAGAAGGGCAACAAGAGGAAGATGAAGAACTTAACCCAGTGGACCGCACTTCATTTGCCCTGGAGTCTATGGTAGAGGAAAACGACTTCTCCAACAATGTGCTCCCTGAAAATCCTTCACTGTGTGTGGAGGAAAACTGTGATTCAGCTGCACCAGCCACTGAGATTTGTGCTGCATCCACTCCCATGACTGATTTGGTCGTTTCTCAATCGGATGAGGATCTCCATCAAGATGAACATCTAGAAGACCACCCTGAAATGGAGCAGAATATATTGATGGTGGAGCCTATATTGATGGTGCAGCCTAAGTGTGAGGAGGTTGATGGTTCCAGCTTCGTGCTCCCACCAAGCCCTCCAGAACTAATGCTGGAGGAACAGGACAACCCAGGGTTAGTAGCTCTAGGTACTGAATCGTGTACTGTACAGCAGAGCCGTGAAGTAGGAGAGGCTGAGGATCAGGAAAAAAATAGCACAGCTGATCATGGCATCATGATATTGGGGCATGCTGGTGAAGAAAACAACAACTGCAATGGCGTTTATTCTTCCTGCCCACCGTCATCTGCCATTGTTGATCCCATCCAAACCAAGCAGTGACTATCTGACAGTTAATGTAGGGTTAGAAGCATTTTTTTTAAAGATTTGACATGAGATTGTTAGTTCTTTTGTTGCTGGTGGCATGGGGTTGATTCTGTAACTTGTTTCGTCGTGATTATCCTGATATCATCAGTTACAGTACAATTGTTCGTATCGTGCAGTTGTGCCGATGGCAATTGTCTCTCTCAACTCTATCAAACCATCGCCTATGTTGCTCCAATTGTCATGCCTGTGATTTGTGAACGGCTTCTGTAAGCCTGTAATCCAAATGTCATGCCCAGTGGCAGTGACCGGCCTTGTGCAGGCTTTGCTGCTTATAGCCATGTACAGTAATCCTCTCGATCGTGCTTTCTGCTGCCACATGCTCATGTGTCCCAAATCATGGTTTGCCAGGGTGCCTTGAACAGGCATGTCAGCGTCCCTGAACTCCTACATCATGAACCCATATGTCAGATGCGCATTCACACAGAATGGGTAACTGGGTAAGACAATGACCCCATTTAATTAGTTGAATGATTTGTTAAGAATATCGTGGGACTGTCGACGAAGAGGGGATTTTAGTCCACAAACATTGACCAAACTGTTTGGCCATTTGGCCGGCCGTCTATGGATCGTAACCTCATTGGTGTCTTATTCACCTGCCGACACAGCCCTGAAAGCGAAACGCTTCTGCTCCGGGTCGGAGCGTTCCAATCTATCAGTCGGAAACGAGATAAGAAGCTGCTGCTTTTGTCAGGTGTCAGCTGTGTGTATGGTTGACAGGCTGAACGCGGAGACAGAAAAATCCAGTGTAATCCAGCTCGCAAGGTGCTTACTACCATGTTGCAAGATTTCATGAAAACTCTTTAAAAGATGGTCAAATTGAAGATGCTATGTATGTACTCATCTGGAAAGAAGGCGTGACAAATTGCACGCAAAATTTCCTCTGTTGCTTTCCAACTTCTACCATCACCTACTATTTTTAGTACTACTGTAAAAAAGATCTACCTTTTCTTTGTACAAACACACACTACTAGTGAGTAGTAGTGAGTATAGTGAGTAGTGACTAGAGTGAAGCTACGAGGCTGTCGCACCGTGCCGGAGCGAAGGACAGCCGGTCGTTGTCGAGGTCGTACACGACGTGGGTGTTCTGCTGCTGGAAGTTGCCGATGACGGTCTGCTCCCCGGGCGCCGCGTCCAGCACGACGCACATGACGCGCGCGCCGAGGTCCTCGAACACGTAGTTGCCGCGCGGCAGCACCCAGTCGGCGCCCTCCAGGTGCAGCGTCAGCGACGGGACAGCGGGGCGGCGCCAGAGCGCCGTCACGGGGAGCGCGAAGCAGAGGTCGAGCGCCGACCCGTCCACGCCGCTGGGCGGCAGCCCGATCTGCGCCGCGAACTCCGCCTTCACGGCCTCGTACACTTGCTCGGGCAGCGTCGTGATCGACGCGCCCGAGTCGATGATCGTCGACCGGAACTTGGCCTCCGGCACCGCCACCCGTGTCTTGCCCACGGATATGCCCTTGAGCGAGAGGAAGTAGAGCGACGGCTGCGACGGATCCTTGAGGAGCCGCGTGCTCCGGACCTCGCCGCTGATGCGCGCGTGGCTGTAGAGCGCGGCCGGCGCGCCGCCGAGCGTGACGAGGCTGCTCTTGGACTCGAACATGGAGGTGAAGCAGTAGGAGAAGCTCGTGACGTTGAGCTGGGATGGGAGTGACCACCTCCCCCTGCCGAAGCCGGCAATGCCGGTCTCGTTCGACTGGAACACGCCCTTGTTGAAGTGCCCGCAGCCGAAGGTCAGGCGTCGCGTGGGGAGGAGGCCGTCGCCATTGCCGTTGTCCCCGCCGAAGGTGAAGCGGTCGGTGGCGATCTCACCGACGGTGACCGACTTGTCGCCGTAGTGATAGACGTAGGCGCAGCTCCGGCCGCCGCCGCACGACGTGAACGGGAGCGCGCGGCACCGCGGCGCTGCGCAGGGGAGCGCGGCGTAGGTGGAGGACGCGGCGGGGTCCAGGAGCGGGAGGCCCTGGTGGAAGCAGTGGCGGCAGGGCGCGCACTGCGTCCAGACGAGGTCGCTGCCAGTGTCGAGCGTGAGCGCCACGGGCCTTGGCGGCGTGCCGACGGCCAGGTGGACCAGGTACTCGTTCGTCACGATGCCGCCGGCGGCGCCGAGCCCGGCGCGCACCCGCGCGCGCACGGGGCGCTCGTCGTGCGAGGATGACAGGAGCCGGCGGCGCGCCCTGGCTCGGTGCGCCATCCGCCGCACGAGCTCGGGCCTCGCGAGGCCGCGGCCGGCGTCGGCGTGCGTGAGCAGCGCCACGATGGCGCTGGCGCCGCCGGAGTCAGGCGCCGCGCGCACGGGGAGCGCGATCAGTACCACCAGCAACGCCACGAGCTGCTGCTTCATGCTAGCTTGTACTATTGAGATTACAGGAGCTTTGCACTGCATGTTTATGCGTCCTATTAAAGCACGCGGCTCATGGCGATTAGAGGCTACTAGTCGGAATTGGCATCGGATTAAGCACTGGATATAGTAGTTGTGAGGAGTGAGAGGGCAAGTAGTTGGGTGATGTGCCACTGATGCCTACTAGTTGGCCGAAGCCGGTGACGGTGTTTTTCAAAAGAAAACAACATCGTATACGCCGTCGTTTTGGCATGTACCAACTTTTCTTCAATAGTTTGTACACTCGGCGCGACAAAAGCAAGATGTAGGTGAACTGGTGAAGACGCCCAGGGACGGCACCAGCGTGTATGTTTGACCCCTCCTCGACTGCCTTGTGTAAACACAGCAGAGCAGATTAGCAGAAGGCAGGATGGACATGCTCCCTCATCCGAAATAAGTGCGCTTCTATCTTTTAAATTTTATCTTAAAATAAGTGTATTTATAGTTATAGCCCAACTAGTTATAGTAGACTTTTTATTACTCTCTCTTTTGACTTTCAAATGCAATCATTATATGCTGAAACTTTTTGATAGAGGTAAATATGTAATTGATCTTATTTTGACGCAACGCGAACAATCTTATCGAGCTGCTGTAGAACACGAAATATGACATAGTAGTTGGTTTCTTTATTTTGGAAGGAAATGTATAAACATGTGTGACATGACCGATCAACATCTTGGTTTGGTGACAGCAGATAATTTAGGATGAAGCTGAGCTATGCACAAATGGAGGTCAGAAATAAACTGTAAACACCACAAAATTGGACTAATTTGTTCCTCGAATCGACAATGACCTTGGAAGAAGATACTACAATATTCATTTGTGTTGTACTGTACAATACTTCAGTCATATACTTACTTTGTTCAAAAAAAAACAATTTTAGCTCTGTTTCGAAAAAATACAATTTTAGCACAGTATCACGATCGAACTTGCTAGTGCTCGAACATTGTTCCAGAGCTCTAGCGTCTAGATGCTGCCACCGTTCACGTGGGGGCCATGCTGCTTCGTTCCCCCGTTCCTGCGACCCCACTGCAACATGCATGTACAATATCAGACTAAAGACTGGGTTTTCGGATTACACGATTTTTTCAAGTTGGGTAATGAAAACTGATATCCGATATTAGTCCTGAAAAAACACTATCCAAAATTTTAGATATCCGTTAATTCGGGTTCGGATTTGGGTTTACCCGATTACCCAAATTTAAAGAAATCAGCAAATTAGACAAAAAATAAGTAGTAATATATATATAATTTTAGCACCTATTGTACATAATTTGAACAATACTCCCTCCGTCCCTAAATAACTGTCGTTGTTGGTGTTCATGCCACAAGTTTGACTTGATTTGTAGAAAATACGTGCAATATTTGTATCTCCAAATAAATTTATAAAAAAACTAGATTCAAAGATCTTTCTAACGATACTAATTATGTAGTATAAATATTAATAATTTTTAATATATATTTAGTTAAAGAAGTTTTTTGGGAACCACAAACGATAGTTATTTAGGAACGGAGGGAGTAATTTGTAGAGAACAATATATTACAATCATTTATTCAAAGAAAGAGAATTATATTTGAATAAAGTGATGAGTTCAAGTATTCAAATAACAACACATACATGATCAATACAAAGACATAGATAAAACTTTGGGTAGTTCGGGTAGTTTTGGTACCAGGAGATATTACCCGAATTATCCAACTAATTTCAGGTAATCCTAATCACTATCCGAATTTAGAATCGGGTACCTCCGGTTCAGATAATTTAGGTCTGGGTTAAGGTAATAGATATCGGGTATTTAGCCCAGGCTTACACCAGACCACTCTCTCCCTCTCCACTCCCACGGGCATGCATGCAAGGCAACATGTACAACATCATATCTACTTTGACAACAATTAAATAAAATACTTGCAACACACCTCCAAAACAATCGAAACATTTGCAAGGTATATCCAAAACACCAAAACACGTGTGTAGTCATTGCAATATTTGAAATTTGGCTTCATATTCCTCTTGGTTCAAGCAGTTCTTTCTTCTTTGCCTCCCCCCCACTCCCCTCCCACACTACCCAATTACTTTAGGGCCGATTTTGAGTGCGAATCAAAACATCGATCTTCGTATGAATAATACTGTACGAACAAACAGAAGGGGAAATCATACAAGAAAAATAGTTTATGTAATGTAGGACATATAAAAGTTAGAAGAATCACATTCAAATTTTGAACACGTTCTTACAATCTTCTTTTCGGTGGTGGACCATGATAAGTTCCTATAGGTCCCTAGAGATTCAAATATGAGAAGACAATGACGACCTTTTTCAGAAATCACAATAGTATAGCAAGAAATACAGCGCGCGAGTTCAATCGAAAAGAAAGTATTTTTGATAAAAAAAATTGAAAAGAAAGGATTAGCCATACGTGGCCCAAGAACACACATCTACATACAACCAACCAACTGAAAATAGGCTTAGCCGCTACTACCGTGCCATGAGTGATGATATCCCAATAACACAAAATCGGTCGGTGCTGTGTTAAGCCTTGCTTTGTCTCAAAGTCATGACTTTAAATTCGATCAAACGCCTCTACACACACACACGCTCCCGTACACCGTTGCATCAACTGTTGCTTCATTCTGGGGAGAAAAGGATCGCACGATAGTCGATATCTACAGAAATGGCGTCTCATGGTTGTTTTGGGTTTAGACCCTGAAAGGCTGAAACGACTCCCAAAAGGAAACCCTGACGGAGGCCACTGGCACCTCACTCCCACTCCCTCCCTTTTGACAAAAACGTCCAGTAAACCGTTGTTTTCACCAACCGCCTGGCGGGGGAGGCGTCTCTGTCCACACCGGCCGGAAATCGCGTCCATCGGGGCCGCCTGGCCGGGTGCAGAGCAGAGCGGAGTCAACCATGGTGGTTAGGCGAGCTCCACCACCGGTACGGATGCTCCTCTCACCTCTCTGTAGAGTGTAGATGTCTATTTTTGTCTAGGGATAACTGACTGTACCCTGTAGGTGATCAGAGTAGCTTTGGTTCCTGCAATCAGCGTGAGGCGGCATGGTGCCTGATGCAATCATGCAATCTGTTTTGCGGCGGCAGGAAAGAAGAAGAAAAAGCTCTGGATTATTTTCAATGACATCTGAAACTACAAAGAGAGATAAGTATTTTTATAAGAGACATAACATATACTTAACAAAAACAAAAGAGAGAGAGAGAGGAGTCCACTAGCTAGTAAGATTCTTGTTCTTCAGTGTTGCCTTAAGATAATGCGTGCCTCGATCGTGGCTAGGCATACTGTCAAGATCACTTACCAGACACTTATAGTCATCATAGCATCTTTGGGAGACATGAATACTCTTTGAGTGGGGATGATGGTCACCTCCCACTAAACAGCAAGCAAACATATTAAGTGCTCGTCTCCCTGTTACTTCTGCGAGCTAGGAGTAGGAGGGTCAATGACCTGTTGACAATGCGCAAAAGCATATAGACTCTTGCATTGCACGTACGACCAATCAGAGCAGTGTCGCGGCCACTGGTCAATAAACACGCACCTCGCTAGCTGGCCTCTTTTTTTTTTTTTTTCTATGTGAAAGCAGACAGAATTCAACAACCATATTATTGTTAAGACTTAAGAGTGGATCGGAGCAGAGAGCATCCTGATCGAGCTGAGCTTTGCATTGTAGTCGCTGATGCACTCGGCCAGTCGGCCGGTGACACCGACCGTGCGTTAGGCCGCGGCGAGAGGGTGACCGGCCGGCGACGGCGGCGACGTATAAAGTGACCTGGAATGCTTAACTTGACACCGGCGAGCAGGACAAGGCAGACGAGTTAGTCAAACGCTACGGAATCTAGCGGTGCTTGCGTGTTGACGCGCTGTTTGGAGCCGATTAGTTGGTGTACGGTGTGCAAATGATTTGCTCGCGCTTTCGGACATCAGCAGAAATACTTCCCCTGTACGTGCTGCTGAGACTTGAAATGGAAGAGATACGTAGCTTACTTGTTTTCGGTAGAGAGCAGGTTACTGAATCTTTTTCTTTTTCTTATAAGGTGCAGGACAGTAGATAAAATGACAAAAGACCACCATGACATGCTTGTGCTAACCATTCAATAAGTAATAACCGTAATACCTAATCATGTGTAAAGATGATTGATCCGTGCCAACGACGTCCTACAGACTACAGTCGCTCCTGGCGTGTGACTGATGAGTGAGCGCCTCCCTTCCATTTCGTAGTCAAGGATCGATGTTGCAATAGTGCTTACCATGTTACAACGGTGTTATGGAAATTTAGTAGCGCTAAAAATACTACTGTCAACTCGTTGGTGTTGGTATAATTGTGAGTCAAGTTCGATTTAGCCGCTACACTAGCTAAGCTATATTATAAAAAAAACAACTAAACGCTGATTTTAAAAATCCCCAAAAATCCAATATTAGACAACATCACACATTAAACTTTTTAAAACCAAACAAAATACCCCCACCTCCTTAACCATTTCGAAGTGGTTTCTTAGATAGTTTTGTTGAGGTGGCATTGGCTTACATGTGAGGTGGTTGCTTTTATATATAGAATCATATTTTTTTTTTCTTTTTTTGAGAGAGAGGTGCTCTCTGTGTTTTTTCTTTGCGAAATATACAAGTATAGACGTAGACGCTCAAATACCCATCCTTATGAACACACGTATGCAAATCCAACCGCTACAAGTATCTCCGAAAGACTGTGCCGACACATCTCGAGATTGGTGAAGTCAACGGGAAAGTCGCCTACTCGCCTACCACTGAAAGCACAACATCATTAAATCCTATAATAGTCCAATAAAATACGAGCACCCATGTCAAGTCGAGGAATTAAAACCAGATGGACATGTTCCACCACAAGAATTATGGCACCACAACTTCCCCGCCACTCGCCCAAACCTCCTTCAACGCCGGCAGCTCCAGATGGCTGCCCATGCGCCGCTCCACCAGGGCTGCGCCACATCAGCACCCATATGTACAAAGGTATATATTTGTTTAAATTTAAATAAAGGTATATAGATGACACATATAATCTCCTAGAAAGTAAATTGGTTTTAGCCACAAGCCACCCATGGAGACATGCATACAACTGGAAATACACCTGATAAAAAGGACATTGATTAGATGACAACCGGCTATCCAAATTTTGAATGCTCAATGTCTATATATAGAGTCACAACTTTCTTGACATTAACTTGTGCACAAATACTCAAATACCGCATAGACTTAGTTACATACAGATAGAAATATCTGACAAAAAAAGTATCTAAAATAATTTGACCGCGTATCTAAATCGTCTATGCATCACTTCAAAAACAAGATGTAGCACAAAAATGCTACTCAACAAGGGCAATGGGAGGCCTGATCCTCCTCCTTTGATTCCATTGAACCCTACAAATTTGACCAGAGAGATTCAGAACAAAAGAAAGAACCCATGAAGCTAAACCTACATGGTCAGAGTTCTTGGCTGAATTCAAGACCCTGGATTTGTGGTTGCTATGCCTAGGCAATCAGGTCAACCAAGAAAAAAATATTCATGGAACTCACACTATCTGAATTCCATCAGTCGGGTTCATTCAAAAGCACGTGTAACATCAAAAAATGGGCACAACCAACGTTCACTTTCTCTAAGATCCAATCATGGCTTTCTGCCCACTTCCAAGAAGACACATTTGTCAGATCTATTGTTCACTTGATAACTTGTAAAAGTGCATTGATCGGCAATGAATAATCACACAGCTCCTATAGCGATCAGTGTACATGCAGGGTGATAGATCAATCATCAACACATATAAAACGGAATCTGGAAATGGAAGATGCACAAGGATCTAGAAATGGAAGATGCAAAAGGATCTAGAAATGAAGTTATCACGTTGGAAGGATGGTTCACATTGTATTGTATCAAATGGCCCTTCTGTTACGACTGTTAGTACAAATTTCAGGAATCATAATTAACTGGACTGAGCTACAGCTGGACTGGCCGGGCTGCAGAAGGCTGGGCCGATGCTACTGCGGTACTGGGCCAAGGGAGAGGGAACGGGCCCACGGTGGAGGGAGGGGCGAGCTAGGCTAGTGGCCGATTGGGCCAGCGGAAAAGTGGAGGAGATGGGCAGCTGGCCCAAGAAGGTGAGGAGGTGGGTTGGTCGAGAAAGGGATTTTCCTTTTATTGAAATATGACTCAAGGAATTTGAGAGAGATTCAAAAACAGATTTGAGAGGAATTATATTGTTACGGATTGTGCAGTCCAACTGGAAACACAGCTCAAATTCAAAACCAACTCCAGAGCACAAGCACTACCTACAATCAATTCTATATGAATGCAACAATCTATTTTGCAACCACTTCTTAATTTGGTTCAGGTTTGACCTTGCAACTACATGTTTCACACATTGTATATTTTTTTTTAAAAAAAGAGCTCGTATTTTTTGTTGCTTGAAAACCCGGAATATTACAACTAGTGACCTGTAGACGTTCCTCTGACAAGTTGCGAACCACCGCTTTATTTTCAGAACCTAACCGGCTCGTGTTGAGGCTATCTACCAGCTACGTCACCGCGTTGAGGCTGGCTTTAAATCGTGTTCACTCTTGGTGCACGTCAAGTCTATATTTTATCTGGTCTACTAGGACACACATCGAGTATCACCGAGACTGACTTCCTATGGGTGGAGTTCCTTTTAGCACCGACGGATAAAAGGTTTTATTCTGAAATTGGGACAGAATTTCTTTTGACGTCTCAACTACCACCACTAGCTATAGTAAAGACTAGAGTCAACCTCGGTGAGTAGAGCAGACACCCAAAGCCATGGACAACGACCCCAGTGATGTCTAAACATAGCTTTGGTCTTCCACGGCCATCGTTACGAACATTATTATTCCCTTCAAACCGGTTAGCACTTTCCACGTACTCTATACAGCAGAGTCCACATCTCACGAGGACAAAGAGCAGCTCCGGTTTGGCCACATGCGAACCGTATGAAAAGACAACGAATCTCGAGCATATATATTGGAATTGGACGTTTGATGTCAGATCCAAAATCACAGTTTGCAGATGAGTCTCCAGTATAAAAGATTCTTTCTGAATATTGTTCGAAACAACGAACTCTATTTTTGTTCGAGCACACGATTCAATATATGTAACATTGGAGCTTCTCTAAAGGATCTAGATTTTTTATTACTATTTATTGTCAGAAATAAAAACAACAAACTTCCAAACCCAAGTACTAGTAGTTTGGGGAGAGGAACCTAATTTCTACTTGCAATAATTAATTAAAAAAACACCATTGATGTTTCTATAAGACTAGAAACTATTTCTTCGCGAAACAGTAAGACTAGAAAGCAAAAACCTACCTATATAGAGGCTAAATTCCGTTTCACCGTGCAAGTTTCGGCTAACATTTTTTTAATCACAATATAAACATAAACACTTGTATATGTATCCACACAATATGAATTTTATTGTACTGCAACATGGTTATCATCACCGCCATATCATATAAAGCTGGTGGTGAAAAATGTCTTCACCACCGTTTCATACGGCGGGCCAGCAGTGATGAGGAGCACGTCATCATCGTCGGTTAGTGGTGCGAACCAACTGTAATGATAGACTATCACCGCCAGTTGGTAAGGCGAAGTGGCGGGTGATAATTATCAACCCCAACTTTCTTAAGAACAGCTGGCGATGATAACTCTCACTACTATTACGAACTGGTGGTGATAACTATCACAACCGGTTTTAATAATACCGGCAGTGATAGTTGCGTAGGTGATAGGTTTGGATATACTAGTGTCAAACATTCAAGTGGTTTTGGTTATTGGAAGATCAAAGGGATATAACCCAACTTGGAAATGAGCCGAGAAAAGGAGTAACTTGGATTTTGGAGTTTGGGAGGCTTAAATCCATAGTACCCCAAGGAGACATCAACAAGGGCAAGATAAGTTGTAAAAAAAATTCTTTCGTCTGGTATCTTTGCATTGCGTTCTAGCAAGTAGATAGTTTTTAAATTTGGTATCTATTATTATATGCTTGTTTTGGTTGTGTTGTCAACAAGCACCGGAAATGGAGAGATTGTAAGAAAAATGGACCCTATGGGCCACTAAGATTGAATTTTGGTATTTGATGAATAACATGACTATTTGGAATAATGTTGTTTGCTAGTATAGAAGGTATAGTTCAAATGGATGCAAGGTGGACTTTGACTTAAGCAATGAAGTGATCTAGATGATCAACATCTCACGCAAGACATTAGAAGTTTGTTGAGACTTGCAAGACATGCTAGAAGTCAAAGACACCAAGAAGTTAAATTGTGGCATCAAATACACAAACAAAGTTGAAGCCACTTAAGTCTACACAAAAAGGTGGATGAATTGGAATTGTATCATGATTTTGGATCTGCTGAAATTGATATGACACCAGATCAAAGTTGTAGAGATTTTCATTTGCTTTATGGAAAGTCCAATATCAACGTTACGCCCAAAACAAAAATGTGTCATGCTAAAAGTTGAGCGCCGGACGGTCTGACGTAAATGGTCCGACCTTCACTAAAATAAACTGAATAGTGTCATCATATGGTTTGACGTTAATTTCACCATGTCTCCAACGACTCTATTTGAAGTGGATGCTATACAATATGTGCTTGCTAACCTCGGATTTTATATAGCAACAAAGGTGCATCATATGTGCTTGCTCTAGGTTTAGACTTAGTGTTTAATGAGTTTTACATACCTCTTATCACTCGGTGCTTTTGCGTACCATTGTTGTACTCGGCGGAGCTTGTCGTTTTGCAAGACCACATCAACCGTGTTTGTGGTGTGGCCGCCACCGTGTACACATGATGGAATAAGGACCTACAATCTTGGTCGGAAGGTTGATAGTGAAGATGGTGGGGAACGGTCAGGAGAGGCTTGTCGGAAGACACATCGAAAACCCATTTGAGTGTGGAGAAGGCATGTAGTTATCCACGAAGTTACCCGACCGGAACCTTGACCCTTGCGAGGGGTTTTAACGAGAACTAGGGGGAATCTTGCTCGCTTCTCGATACCTCAGTAAAAATATTATAGTCGTCGACGGAATTTTGCATTTCTATCTCATCTTTAGGGTCTGCATTTATATTGCTACCTTGATTGTGTGTTTTACTTTCTAACTTAGTTGATAGGATATGTGATAGAATTGGAAGCTATGTTGTATATATAGCTCCTTTTGTTGTCGAGAGAGCAACACACCTAGCAAAATCATATTACACACTTAGATAGTTAGTTTATTGCATGGATTTTGGTAAGGTTGAAATTAGAGACCTAAGTTAGAAATAGAGTTTTAATTTTTTTTTATTGACCACCCCGGCCTCTTGTCATAGGTGTCATGGTCCTTTAATTTCAGAGTGCGATTCCAAGACGAAACGAAACACGTAATGCGATCTCGTTAAATAGATGCTGAGCTGAAAGGCGTTTAATTATGTGACCTCGTAGCAAGTTCACAAGGATGTTTTTTTTGGAAAGTTCACAAGGATGTTTATACACTGTACTAGTTAATATGGCAGGCACAGACACTGTCTTGTTCGTTTATAAAAAAAAGAAAAGAAAATGAACTGTTCTTCCCGGCCGGTCCTATTTGCAATAAGGACGAGGATATTTCACAATTAGTTTGTTAGGTAAAAAAGTTGCATTCCTACCACGAATCAAGAAAGATTATTTCCCCCTTGGCCCCCATGCATGCGTATTCGATGGATAGTGACTGTTTTTTTTTATTTAGCATAACAGCATAGATCGATAGAGCCATAGAAGCATACATACAGTCATACATAGCTAGCAAGTTAGTTCGTCACAGCTTGTCACACTGCGCAGTTGCGAAGAGCAGCTTATTGTTCTCCACGTCGTAGATGATGTGCATGTTCTGCTGCTGGAAGTTGCCTATGAGCACCATGTCGTCTTCCGCGCCGTTGATTATCAGGCACAGCACCCCGGTGTCCGTGTCCTCCTGGATGTAGTTATCCCGGGGCAAATCCATGTCCGCGCCCGCGAGGTGGAAGATGAGCTTCGGCACGGGCACCTGCTTCCCACCTTTCGGCCGGAGGAAGCAAAACATGTTGCCGATCTCTGAGGTGTTGTAGTAGCGGGGCACCGGAAACTGCGCCACGAACTCGTCCTGGAGGAGCTCCAACACGGCCTGCGGGAAGGTGGTGACGCTCGTGCCGGAGTCGATGATCGTCCCGCCCGAGCCGTCCTTCTTGAGCGCGAACACCGACTTGTCGACCGGCAGCCGCTTCTTGCCGACGGTGATGCCCTCGAAAGAAAGGTAGTAGAAGGTAGGGATTACAGGGTTGTATATGATCGGAGTGGAATGGAACGGCCCGGTGCTGTGCGCTCGGGGATCATCCGGCGGCGTGCCCAGGAACACAGCGCTGGTCTTGCCCTCGTCCTCCAGCTGGGACGTGAGGCAATACGAGAACCTGCCGACCTTGAGCTGCGATGGCAGCGACAGTGGCCCGCGGCCGAAGCCAGCGATGCCGGACTCGTTTGAGAAAAACACGCCGGTGTTATAGCTGCCGCAGCCGAAGGCGAGCTCCGACACGGCGACCGGCACGCCCTTGCCTTTGGGCGACTTGAAGGTGAAGGTGTCCTTGTAGATGTAACCAGCCGTGATAGACTTGTCACCGTAAGACACGAGGTAGAAGCACTGGAAGCTTTTCATGGTACACGCGGAAACGGACAAGCCGGTGCTCGGCCGGCAGATGGGGTCGGGGCAAGCGACGGCCCTGAAGGTGCTGGACACCGAAGGGTCGAACAGTGGGAACGGCTGGTCGAAGCAGACGCGGCAGGGCGTGCACTGTGTCCAGACAAGGTCGCTGCCGGTGTCCATCGTCAGCGCCACGCCCTGCGGCCGCGGCGTGCCGATGCTGAAGTGGATGAGGTACTCGCTGGAGGTGGGTGCCACAGGCGCCGTCACGGCCGGCTGACCGTAGTGGCCGCCACCGCCACGCTGATGAAGGCTGGCTGCGCGGGCTCTGGAACGAGCATCCATCCGGCTGAGAAGCTCCCATCTGGTGAAGCCGCGGCCGCTGTCGACATGGATCAGGTCGGCACGCATGTTGAGGCCGGCGGTCGAGGTGGTCGGCGCCGTGAACAAGAGCGTCAAGAAGAGCGCATAGGCCACAAGCTTAGACATCGAACAGTCCTTCATGGTGTACGCACGCACGCGAGTACAAGGGAGGTCGGGACTCGGGAGTTCAGAAGTTCTCCCGGCAGGTTTCCGTTTCACTCAGATGTAGGGGTTGAGATTGTGCTGGAACTTACTCTAGAGGGGCTATATATATATCAATGGTACCTGACATATACCTGTCTTCTAAAAAAATATAAAGAACCTGACATCTTAATATTAAAACTACTAATAGTTCAGACACCCCCCCCACCCACCCCCAACCCCACACACCCCACACCCCACCCAATGGATCATGCATAAAAATTATAATCATCAGGAGATTTCGCTAGGAAAAAGATCAAATTTTGAAATTTCGTAATAATCAGAGCATTTGACTTATAATTTAATAAACATACTCTGATAATCATCGTAGATAATAGTTATTGGTTCTATCGTGTTTTATAAACCACAATCACTCCCTCTATCATTTTCAAAGATAATCTAAAACAACCTATTAAAGATGTATCTAAATTATCCATCTTCGCCACCATAATTGTCTGGACGACTTGTGGCTCGATAACTCATGACACTACCGGACTCAGGGCCTTGCCGAGAGCCGGTCACGCTCGACAATTAAAGCATTTGCCGAGCGCGACTCTCGACAAAGGCCTCAGGGCTAACAGAATTCCGGCAAAGGGGTGGTGCCGAGAGCGGCGCTCGGCAAATCCTTTACCGAGAGCGGCGCTCGGCAAATCCTTTACCGAGCATCTGTACCCCTCGACAAAGTAAAGTTACTCTAGATAGTGAAACACACTGTTACTGGATTTTGGACGAAGCCTTTGCCGAGAGCCACGCTCGGTGAATATTTTTTTTTAAAAAAATCATTTTCTTTCCTGAGAGACACTCGGCATATGATTTTTAAAAACAAAATAAATTCATTTTCTTTGCCGAGAGCTGCTATTCGACGAATAATTTTCAAAAAAAAATAATCTCCTTTTCTTTGTCGAGAGCCCACCCATTCTAGCTCTCAACAAAGAATGGTCACTTTGCCGAGAGCTGGATCTGGCTCTCGGCTAAATGGCCTTCCCTGGTTTCCAGTTGTTGCCTCTTTGTCGAGTGCCCTAGCATAGGCTCTCGTTAAAGAGTCCAAAAATAGTATTTTTTATTTTTAGTTTTCGACCACACAAACAAATCATACATATTTTAAATATAATCAATACATCACATATATCACAACATCAAATGCATCTCACATTATATCACAACACCACATGTCTCACATATTAATCCATCCAAACATCTCACAAGTGCATCACATGTCTCACAAAGAGTTTTCATCTCACAACTGCACAAATAATACATGAAGAACAACAGTCTCACCCCAAGGTGACCACCCCGACCCTCCCGATCCCGGCTGATAAGGCGACAGTTGTGGATTTGGAGGCATATCATTCGAACCCGCCAATTGATTCAACACAAAGGAGAAGAAAATTAGTACTATGTATAAAATTGTAATGTAAGGCTGGACAAGTCAAAATTTCGACAGCACTTCCCATGTACGGTGAGGTTTTCCAAAACCTGCAAGAAACTAACGACACGATGGTCGACCACCACATATCAACGGCATGATGACCGACATTCACAGTAAAGAGTTTGTGGTAGAGAAATCAAACTCACAGGAATAAATTGGTGAGGAGGTGGAGGAGAGAACAGCTCTGGTGGCGGTGAATGACACATCGACTAGCCAAGACTTGCCATGTACGCAGCCAAGGCGCTAAACCTCATCCGCTCGGCCTCCCGTTCAGAGATCACCTTCGCCTGGTAATCCTCACGTTCCTTCCTCTCTTGTTCCAGCTGAGCCTATAATGTTTCACCCCATTGTTACAAGCAATTTTGAGAAATATAAAACCAATGAACGATGAATAAAACAGACATAACGTGTAGTGCTGCCACACGATGCGTCAAAGTTTCCTGCCTTGGGCGTATGGTTGGGCTTGCGCTCGTGCTCCTTGCCCGGATCTGGGTGAGAGTGGGAGTAGTGGACGAGTCGAGTGTGTTGCTGCCAATTCAGTATCGTCCATGCTTCTTGCCTCCTCCCACCCTCATGATGATCTCGCCATCAAGGTTCGCGCTGGTCAGATCGTACTCTAGCCCATGGACCGTCCTTGGCATCTCAGTGTACTGACTAAGATGCTCGGGACTGCTCTCATTGGTGATCGACTCGGCTGGGTCCTCCGAGTTCCAGTCGACACTCGATGTCGCCCTGCCCTTATGGGCCATTGCCCATGCCTTGAGCTCTCCACATGGCTGGACTCCATGTGACGCCGACTGTGAAAAAACAACAAGACGATTATAAATCATGCAAGAATAAGCGTCAGAAAGAATAAATGAAGTTATGTACCCATCTAGCCGCATATCCATCGAGACAAAGGTTGCCCTGATGGTATGCTGCACTTGGCATCAACAAACGACGCTCACGTAGGGCGTTGTGTGTCTTCACCCAATCTCCACTCAACCACCTGTCGACCATCGTTGTCCAGGCCTGCGGGTGATTGGCGCACCAATATGGAGGCACCTACAGGACATCAAGTATATGACATATATAAAAATTATTCAAGCCTACCCAATCTCAGAAGAAATCAATATTGATGTTGTATATTTACCTTCAGGTACTGCTCACGGGTCAACATCATTCCCCTTGCAATTCTTGACCTTTTGAGATTGATACACCGCATAGTAAGTGATGATGGCCTGAAGCCGCACCTCGTAATGCATGTCCATGATGTGTTTTTAAAGGCTTTGGTAACACCATTGCCGCCTTAGGTTCGAAACCATCGGCGCATCGGAAGAAGTCCTGCATATAGAAAAGATTTTTCAGTACATTAGTTCAAGAAAGTCTAAAAAATGTGATGTATTGAACAATGTAGTGGGAGAAAAACTTACCCAAAGCTCCATCAACACCCACTCCGCCTTGTTGTCATACACCTGGCTGCCTCTGCTCGTGTCTTATTGTGTGAAAGCGATACTCATTCACATCATAACCAGAAAATGACTTAACCCTATTTTCAAAGCCATTGGCATCCTGCCTCAACTCTGGATTCATAGTCAAATCGGTTTGGCTCTGCAAGGTCAAGCGGGATGGATCGTTATATTATCCGCACATACAAACAACTTTGAATGTCAAACTTAGTATGAGCTAAATTGCACAGTATCTTTTGTAATTTGAACCAAGAAATAAAATCGGGCAAACCATTTCCCGCACCCTGATGAAGAAGGGTGTCACGTTCTTGCGGGGTAGGTTCCCTTGATCGATGCCAGTTAATTTGTAGTGATAAATTCTCTATAACAAGAAACAAGGGGTGTTGGATGCATAATAATGACGGCATATTTAATTAACAAGTTTGTGTAAGAAGCCACTTACTGCATGTACGGCTCCATTTCGGTAAGGTTGGTCAACACATATATCATGATTGTGCGCCACTCTTCGTTTGCCAACAACAATGAGGTCGCATCACTTGCACTTCCTAGTTGCCCTTGGAAAAGGCTGAGCTTTGATTCATGAAGAAAACTGATTTTTTGGCCCTACCTAAGCAAAGTATAACCCAGTGGCTCGGTCCAGTGGCGAAGCTAGGATTAAAATCTAGGTGTGGCGAACCAGTACTGGCGCAACACCGCAACTCGCGAATGGCGAATGCGAATCGCCGAATCGGCAGCTGTGCATGTGCGTCCGTCCGTCTTAGTCTGGGCGTCTAGTGCGGCGTCGTGGCGAACAATCGAATCGGCCGTGTCGGCGTCTCCTCGACTCCTCTTCATAACTTCTATGTGGCCTTGTGACTGATGGCTTGGCCGCCTGGCCCAATAGGCCAATACGTTGAAGACCCAAGTTGAACGACCCTGAGTCCCTGACGCTAAACGCGGCACAGGCGGACGAACTTCGACAGTTCGACGACTCCGTGGCCATGGCGCTTGCTGGGGCAGTACTGTTGGGGTCGCCGTCGGCAAGGTATGGCGGCCGCCACTGGCTCGGTCGTGTAGCTAGAGCCATGTCCACTCTCCAAACACGACAGGCAACACAACCCTAAACGACGTCCTAACCCTAGGTTGTCACCACCACTTGAGATCCCCACCCTGGCTTCCTCGAGTAAGTAGATGTGCGACACACATTGTTGCATGCATACAGGCCTCGCACCTGCTCTACTCCCCGTGCTCATATCATATGAATGCCTTGTATGGCATTCTTTGTGGTGTGGCTACACAGCATGGGGAGGGAAGAAGACAACGAGCTCTAAAATATAATTCTGTGCTCGTATGATTATTTAATTAATTAATTGATATAACTTAGTTTAGATTTTAACTAAATACATATTGAAGACTCGTATGAATGCCATACAAAAAAATGTTGGCACATATCTTAATATTACCGGTGTAGACCCTTAATGGTTCCTCAACATTAATTCTCACAGAATGCACATTAGTAAAAATAAAGATAAATCCTAAAAAAATAAAAAATAATCAGAAATGTATACATTAAGGTTCCGTGTAGGGAGCACCGATGGATGAACCAATACTGGAAAGCATACGAGGATGGATGGAACCAGCTAGCTAACAAAGTACGTTGTAGAGAGATTATCGAAATGCTAGAGAGATTAGAGAACGACAGCAGCTGAGAATGCTCAGCAGTGTTTAGCGGCTCAAAGTCCCGGGATCTGATTTGTAATCAACTAAGGCGTTATTTGGGTGTTGTTAGATTCATTTAAATCCACATGGATTGAAGTGGTTTATGGTAAAAAATTAGTTCAAGTTTCACTCTAATCCATGATCTAAACAAGGTTTAATGGCATTTCTTGGATATACTATACAACCCACCAAAAATGATTCCATAGAAATAGCAAACTGGAATTCTGGAAATGGCGTCACCGTGACAAAAGCAACACACGGCAGCAGCAACGCTACCAGATGGACAAAGCTCTGGTCTTATCTCCTCACGTTCGTGACGAAAAGAGGATGTCGTTCTCACCTGGACCTCTCGGACATTTAAAGTCGCCATTATTTAGTGCATTACCTCCTGTGACGGGAATCTCGGCTGTGCGCCTATATGCTCACCATCAGATGCTGTTTTGCAGGACGGTTGGGAGCATACTAGCGGCGGCACTAGGCAATAAGCTTTGTGCCCATCAGCATCAGGAACGTGAACCTTGCCATCTCAATCTCGTACCACTGCTACCTTCAGACCCTTGCCTCGAAGGATGGTGTTAGGATATATCACTTCACTATCATAGTGTTTAACATCAACTTACGAGAAATCTAGAAGAGTAGATATTACAAGGAGCTCTTGCTCGCCACCGACACCTCCGGCACAGCTGGCCAATTTCGTCTTCTCCATTCTACCTCTCCCTCTCCAAAGTAGCCAGATGTGCCGGCCATTCACGAGGATTTGATTAGAGAAGTGATCATTGTGGCATTGACCACGTCGTTGTAGAACTTTCAGTGGGTATTGAAAAGAAGATGGGATGGCGGGTATCTCAGCACTGACCTGGACAGTAGGGCCAATGGCGAGATTGAGCTGAGACTGGATGTACTGTGGAATTGGTGGGAAGTTGAAGCTTATAGGCCAAATGCACCAATATAATCTTCTGAACAATCTGAAACGGCCGAAATAACCTAGCCTTCCTTAAAACCCATAAAATATATGCTGAACATCTGCTCTATGAAAGTACCTTAAGTGTTTGGCACAATAGAGTAAGGTTGGAAAAGAAAGAAAGAGCAAGACAATAACGATGGACGCTGGCGCCAGACGCTGAGCCTAGGCGTCGGACGCGTCCGACGGACACTCTTCAGCCCAGGCACCTTCAGGCAGAGCGACGGACGCTGAAGACCGAGGGCGCCGGACGCTGACGCATGCATGACGTCGGGTCCGTCGCTAACAACAGAGAGCTCCAGAGATGTTCATTTTGCGATGGACGCGTCTGTCGCATGGGCGTCGGACGCTAGCGAGCGTCTGGGAATATTTTCTCAGAAACCTGAGAGCAACGAGTTGGCGCCGGACGCTTAGGCGTAGCGTCTGTCGCAAAGCAACAGAGCGTCCGACGCACAGAGAAGCTTTTTGGATACTTACTGGAAGCGCGACGGACGCTGGCATCGGAGCGTCCGACACAAACTTGAAGAGCGTCTGACGCCCCTGAAACAAGCACAACGGCTAGTTTTTGAGAGGTGTCTATTTAAGGGCATGTGGCCGGTTGGAGCTCTCTCTCTCGGATCTTGGACTTGTCATACACTCTTGTGAGCTCTCAAGCACCTCTCCCACTCATCTCTTTGATTCTTGTTCATCCCAAAAGAGATAGAGTGCATCCAAGTGTATTGCTTAGTGATTTGCATCTAGAAGCACTTGGTGATCGTTCTTGCTACGGTTTTCTTGTTATTCTTGGTGTTTGCCAATACCTAGACGGCTTGGAGCAAAAAGGAAGATTCAACACGAGTTGGTGATTGTTCGTGGTTGATCCTGGTGATTGTGAGAGGACTTGTATTCACCTTGGCGGAGCGCCAAAGGGTAACTCTAGTAAATTTCTCGTGTCATTGAGTTACTCTCATTTGGGTGGATTCTTGTGGCGCTCAAGTTGTGAGCTAGGCTTGTCATTGCCTATTAGCCACCGAATCATCATTTGATGAGTCAACACAACGGGGACTAGCTTGGTGGCAACCAAGTGAACCTTGCGATTGTGTCAACCTTTGTCTCTCGGCTACTCTTGGTGTTCATATTGTGATTGGTCATTCATTGGTATATCATCATCACAAGGCATCGGTATAACAATCACCTCTATCCTTGTACTTACATTCTTTTATACCTTGCTTAGTTAGCTTGTGTAGTTTTTTAGTTTAGCTTGTTAGTTGTTCTTGCTAGTTCAAGTTAAGTGCCTTAGGTTCTTGCTATTGTTTGATAGACACTTAATCAACTAGAATTGCTTGGATAGGTGGCTTTGCATCCCTAGTAGAGCTAGAGCAAAAAGCTTCGCTTAGGTGTTATCTAACCCTTTGCTCTAGTGGTTTGTAGAATTGTTTTATAGGCTATTCACCCCCCTCTAGCCATCTAGGACCTTTCAAGTGGTATCAGAGCCGTGGTCACCGCTATTATCAAGGCTTAACAACCTTCGGTGTTAGTGATGGCTCAAATTCAATTCAACCATGTGGGAAGCAAACCACCAATGTTTGATGGCAAATCATTTGATTATTGGAAGAGGAAGATGAAGATGCATCTAGGCTCAATACATGAGAAGGTGTGGAGTGTGACCAAACATGACTTTGTCATTCTTGATGAAGCCGCTCTGACACCTAGAGAGCAAGAGAACCGACAATGCAACACTATGGCTCTCAATGTGATCTACAATGGCATTGACTCAAAAGTGTTTGAGCAAATCAAAGATCTTGAGAAGACAAGTGAAGTGTGGACAAGACTACAAGATACATATGAGGGCACCGCCAAAGTGAAGAGCTCAACGTTATACATGCTCAAGGATAAGCTATCTCATTTCAAGATGAAGGAAGATGAGTCAATCCCGGAGATGTTTCATAGGCTCCAAGTTATCATCAATGATCTCAAGGGATTGGGTGAGAAGGTCAAGGATGAAGACTTCTCAAACCGCTTTCTTGGTTGTTTGCCCAAGAAATACAAAACCTTGAGGCAAATAATTAGGAGAGATGGTTTGGACAAGATCACTCCAAATGAAGTGCTTGGAGAAATCATGACCGAAGAACAATACAATGAGGAAAGTGAATAAGAAGAGTTCAAGGAAGAAAAGAAGGAAAAGAAGAGCTTAGCATTCAAGGCATCATCATCCAAGAACAAAGGCAAAGCAAAGAAGCAAGAATCAAGTGATGATGAAGAAGCTAGTGACATTGATGATGAAATGATGGCCCTCTTTGTGCGCAAGTTTGGAAAGTTCATGAAGAAGAAGGGCTATGGTTCTAGAAAGAGAAGAGATAACTTCAAGAGCAAGGAATATGTGAAGAAATGCTACAAGTGCAAGAGCACCGATCACATGATTGCAGATTGCCCCAACAATAGTGATGATGATGAGAAGAAGAAGGACAAGCATGACAAGAAGGAGAAGAAGTTATCATTCACCAAGAAGAAGAAGGGTGAATCATACATGGTGACTTGGGATAATGATGATTCTTTCGATGATGACTCTAGTGATGATGAGAGGAATAAATCCAAGAAGAAGGCATTGGCTAGCATTGCTATCAACAACAAGCCATCCATCTTCGACACTCCATCATGCTTCATGGTTAAGCCATCTAAGGTACAATCTTGTGATGAGAGTGATAGTGATGATGATAGTAGTGATGATGAGGAGGAGTACTCCAAGGAGGAACTCATAGATATGATGAAGCAAACTTATGCTTGCTTTGAGACAAAGAGGAAGGAGTGCAAAGAATTGAACAAGAAGCTTAAGGCTCTTGAACAATCCTTTGATGAGCTCAATGACTCTCATGAGAGGCTAATGGAAGCCAATGAGAAGCTTGAGAGGACTCACAATAAGCTTGACAAAGCTCACTCCTCCCTCCTTGAGCAAAACAAGGATAAGATTGTTACATCATGTGATATTGGAGTAACTTGTGATATTCTTGATGAATAATTTTTCACTCCTATCATAGTCACCCCAACCGAAACACAATGTAGCACTTCCACATGCACCTCTACTAGTGATAGCTTAAAGGTTGATGCTACACTAGTGATTGAAAATGAAAAATTGAAAAATGATGTTAATGAACTCACTCATGCTTTAGGTAAGGCATATGATGGAGATGCCCTCTTGCTAAAGTGCTTGGGTAGCCAAAGATTTTCCCACTACAAAGAGGGATTGGGCTATACCCCCAAGAAAGGCAAGGCAGCCTTTGTAACTCCAAAGCCTAGCTTTGTGATGAGCAATGGTCGGTTTTGCAATAGTTGCAAGCAAGTGGGGCATGTTGACCAATATTGCAAACTTAACATGAGCCAAACCAAGTTTGCTAAAGCCACCTCCATGCATTTTGATTCATGTTATATGCTTACCAAAGGAAGAGATGGTGTCATGGCTAAGTATTTTGGTACACCCATGGTTGGCCCAAAGAAGAAGGCAATTTGGGTGCCAAAATCCTTGGTCACTAACTTTGGAGGACCCAAACAAGTGTGGGTACCTAAGAAGAACTAATTTGTTTTGTAGGTCAATTACAAAGCCGGAGGAAGGCATTGGGTGCTTGATAGTGGGTGCACTCAACACATGACCAGGGATTCTAGAATGTTCAAATCAATCAACTCCAACACAAGTGATGGCATTGTTGACACCGTTTTTCGGCATGTGTCAAATGAGCTAAAGACTTGCATTGGTCGGTAGCTGTTTTCTATTGGCATTAGGAGGTCATCGGTTGAGATTACCGATGAAAATGAATGCTGCAAATGAGATTAAGTTTGTTGCCGATGGAAACTGGACGATTTTTGCCGATAAGTTGGTTGGTAAAAGCAGGTTCAGGAGTGAAGAGTTACCGATTGAAGCATATTGCCGATGAGGGAACGTTGCCGATGGAAACAGGATAAAGTGGCTGGTGTCAGCAGAGAGTTGCCGATAGAGATAGAAGAAGGTTGCAGATTATCAAAAGGGTCAAGATTCACTGATCGGTAGCCGTTTTCTATCGGCATCGGAAGGTCATCGGTCAAAGTTGCCGATGAGAATAAAACCAGAGCGCTAATGATAAAGCATGCAAGGATGTTGCTGATGAAGGATGACATGGCTAATGTAAGCATGCAGTTGTCGATGACGCTAAAAGGAAGTTGCGGTTCGGAAGGATGTGTCGATAGAAATTTTCATCGAAGAGAAGACGTAAGGAAACTGGTGATTTTATACCAGTATTGTTATAGAAGTTTGAGTATGACTCTTGCACGAGTCGTTTATTTCCTTAAAAATAGAGGTATTTGTTTAGGAAAATATTATTGTTATTTGGGTCCGACTCCTGCGCGAGTCAGTTATTTCCTTTAAAATAGGAGTTTGTTTTGTTTAGAAAAGGTACGAGTCGCGTCTGTCTACAACTCCTATTGCTGGAGTATAAATATGTACCTAGGGGTCGTAAGGAAAATATATATCAATCATATATCAAACAAATCTATTATTCTTATTTACTTTTCTAGCAATTCTACTTTTATCACATTAGATCTAGTTTACCTACGAGTTCTTCAAGCTTCGACGGGCTGCATCTATTCGATCTCCGTCAACCCTTGCAAGTTCCGCGTTTGAGCAACCTGAGCTTTGACGTCCGGGCGCATCGCTGTCGTCTCGTTCAGCTCTACTCTAGTTATCTTGATCAAGTTTGAGCCTTGACATCCAGGCGCATCGCCGTTGTCTCATTTAGATCTTGTTCTAGTTATCGTCCTTGTCGATTAACTGGTCAAATCGACTGGCACACCTTTGGATATCGAATTCGGGTATAAGCCCGAGGTGTTCGCAGATCCTGACGCTTTTTGTGTCAACACCTCTTTTGGCACGCCTAGTGGGACCAATTATACATCTGCTATGGGTGATCATACCGACGTCAATCGGAGGAACGTCATCGAAGTCTCCGAGGCTGATCTGAAAGATGATCAAAAATAGGCTATGGAGCGGGCTATGGAGGAGTACAAGCAATTATATCTGAAGTCCTTCAGCCTAAGCAGGAGCGGCGAAGCCATCCAGAAGCAAGATCCACCATTGCCACGACAGGTCACTTTCGACGCCAATCCTGGTAAATTACAAGAGATGGTTAATTCTGCATTGAATCATGCGTTAATCAACCACTCCAATGTGTTATCCAATACTGTGTACAATGCTGTTATGCAATCTTTCAAAGAAGGACAGACACCTCAGTATGTTGGTCCAACGTATCATCAACCTGGAGCAGCATCTATAAACCCATCGACAGCTCCAATGGCGTCTTCCACTCCTGTGGATCCGTCTGCCGATGTGGCTACACCACCAAGATCAAGTCCTGAAAGCATCACCAAGCTTAGTACAGATCCAGTGGCGTCGGCAATGTCTGGACCTGTTATCCAGAATCATCCAGCTCCCGCCAACTGGTGGGGATATGGTATGCCTCCAAATCCATCTGCTGGCTCCAGTCTGGTGCAAGGAGATAGTTCATCTTGGAAGGGCTCCGTGGCATCGGCAATGCAATCACAGCCGGTGATCCCTATGATGCATTGCTCCACGTCTTCTCCAACTGTGCAAATGCCATCAGAAGATCTCCAGGTGGTGATTCCTAAAGTACCTCAATGCCACCATCGGTAAATTCTGTGCCGAGGCAACATAGTATAGCAACTGGGAGTCAACCTATGGTGGTAAATCCTCAAGCTGGAGTACTAGCACATCAAGGTAACCAATTTGATGATTACTCCAGAATATAGGAGCAACACGCTCCATTTAGCTATCAGCCATCGGTGAATTATATGCCGATGACCTACAATCCTGGTTGGACTACTCCACCACCAATTCAGCATCAGGTGGTACAACCCGGGTATCAATACCTGGCAAACGCTCAAGGTGGAGCATTGGTACATCAACCGATGAATGTAATGCCACAGCATAATCCAGTGAGTGTGCAAAGCTACCCATCGGTCAGTCAGCCGATGCATAATGTTCAGATGGCTGGTACTATGCATGCACCAATTACTTCAAGCGCTTTGCCACCAAGACCCAAAGGGGCGCATCAGCTGGCTCCGCCGGTCAACGTCCAACCAATGAGTCGGCAAGAACAGGATGCGTACTGGGCCGATAAGATTGCCGAAGTGATGAAGGAACAATTCAGCATTAAACCCAAAGTTAACACATACTCTTATCGGACGCCATACCCTCCGTGATACGATTTAATCCCTCTTCCAAATCGATACAAGGTGCCAGATTTTACCATGTTCTCTGGCCAAAATGACACGTCAACGATGGAGCACATCAACCGCTTCATTATCCAGTGTGGAGAAGCTGCCAGCAGAGAAGAGCTAAGGGTGAGATTGTTCTCATCATCATTGTCTGGATCGGCGTTCATGTGGTTCATTTCACTGCCTCCAAACTCTATAATCACATGGGCCGATCTGGAGAGGCAGTTTCATAAATACTTCTTCGCTGGCGTGCATGAGAAGAAGCTTACCGATTTAGTCAAGCTGAGGCAGCGTAATGATGAATCGGTGGAAAGCTTTGTTCAGAGGCTGCGAGACGTAAAGAACAAGTGCTACAGCCTGGTACTTGATGATCGGCAGCTGGCAGATTTGGCTTTCCAGGGACTACTGCCGCATATCAAAGATAAGTATGCGTCTCAAGAATTTGAAAGCGTAAGTCATCTGGTGCAGAGGATTGCTGATCAAGATGTTAAAACTTTTGAGCCCAGGAAGACTTGGAACAAGAAGGTGGCCTTCATTGGGCAAGAAGAGGATTCTGAGTCAGATGAAGAGCTGAGCATTGGCGCTACTGAATGGGTTAAGGACAAGAAGTCGGTATCCTGTCCGTTTGGCCAGAAGGAAGCTGAGAGGTTCACCTTTGACATTACCAAGGCCGATAGGATGTTTGATCTATTGCTTCAAGAAGGGCGGATCAAGCTGGCGCCTAACCAGGTAATTCCATCGGCCGAAGAGCTCAGAAGGATCAGGTATTGCAAGTGGCACAATGCAACTTCACACAACACTAATGATTGCAAAGTCTTTAGGCAGCAGTTGCAATCAGAAATTGAATCTGAGCGAATCATGTTTGGAAATACTAAAGCCCAGAAGCCGATGAAGATTGACCAGCATCCGTTTCCAAATAACATGGTGGAAACTACTGAAAAAACTAAAGTGTTAACATCGGAAGCTGCTAGAAGAATGCATCGGTGGATCCAAACCATCAGGTAGCTGAGCGTGATGTGAAGAAGTTTGCCGATGACAGAAAGGGCAAGAGAGTTGTCGATGAAAGCAGTAATACCAAGAGGGCTCCTGGTGTTATAATCACGCATAGGCAGCCAAGACAAGATTATCGGCAATCGCAGGAAGAACGATATCGGCGGCAGGAGGAAGAGAGGCGTCAAGAGTGGCTTCGGCATAAAGACCATTGGAGGTGTCCCTTCTTTGTTCATTTCTAGGAAGAAGGTATTAAATTACCTACTGTCGATAATTGTCCTGAATGCAATGGATACTATCCTGCTAATCGGCCAGAAAAGAAACCCTGCTTTGATGATCGGGCATCAAGCTATCGCACGCCGATCAAAGAGAAGAAATCAACGCATGATCGGCTAGGGGCAAGCTCAGCGCGCATGACAGGCTTGGCAGGCGTGTCGGTCAAGAGGAGCTTGAGGAGATAGCCAATGCAAGAGTACCCGATGAAGAGATATTCTCTAGAGATCCAAACATAAGGCGTGGTGCCGATACAAGTGGCGAAAAACAGTACCAGCCTGTTTGGAAAACTAAGCTTCCTCAATGGCGCCCCAAGGGTCTGACAAAGACTCAGAAAAGAAGGATTCAGCGCGAACGCCAAGGAGATTTATATGACAGTGAAAATCCTTCAAGGGAAAAGTCTCCAGTCAAGCAGTGGAGGCCAAAGCGCAAGGATAGGGATCCATCGGCAAAATTCAATATGGTCGTCATATTGCCGATGGAATTCATGGCACCTGTCGATGCTGAGGAAGAAGCTGCTGAGATAACACAGTTGGTGTTAGATCCGATGACAGCTGTCTTTGAGAAGCCTGCCGATGATGAAAGGCAACACTTAAGAGCCTTGTTCATCAAAGGTAAAGTAGATGTGCAGCCCATGACGAAGATGCTGGTGGACGGTGGGGCGTCAATCAATATAATGTCATATGTTATGTTCATGAAACTTGGGAAAGGTGACCAATACTTGGTCAAGACGGACATGAAACTTAAAGATTTTGAAGGCAATGTGTCGCCAGCTATGAGAGCCGTATGTGTTGAATTAACCATCGGCAGTAAGACCTTACCGACAACGTTCTTCGTGATTAGTGGCAAAGGCACCTACAACTTGCTCCTGGGGAGGGATTGGATCCACGCAAATTGCTGCATCCCTTCCACGATGCACCAAAGCCTCGTGCAATGGGTTGGAGACAAGATTGAAGTCGTCCGGAGTGAAACTCCGTCAATTGTTGCATCGGCAGAATCGGAAACTTATGAGCAAACCAGGTGCATATCAGGTGAAGCTTGGGACACGGAGTTCCTCAAAGTTGCCGATTACCGCATTACACCGATCCAAGCAGTCGGTCCTGAAGAGGAGTTTTAATGGATCGATTCGCCGATGATGGAAAACTGGGACAGGGGTTCACATCGGCCGATGATTTATTAGAAGTAGATATCAACGATGCTAGTAAGCATAGGCCTACTTTTATTAGTGCTAAGTTAGATTCCCAATGTAAGCAACAATTGATTGACTTATTAAAAGAATATAAAGATTGTTTTGCTTGGGATTATACGGAGATGCCTGGTTTAGACCGATCAATAGTCGAACACCGGTTGCCTATTAAGTCTGGTTTCCAACCACATCGACAACCTGCGCGCCGATGCAATCCTATGGTATTACGTGATATTAAAGCTGAGATTACAAAATTAATTGAGGCTGGATTTATTCGGCAATGTCAGTATGCCGAATGGATTTCTAATGTGGTTCCTGTGTATAAGAAAAATGGAAAGCTTCGTGTTTGTATTGATTTCAGGAATCTCAACAAGGCTACACCGATGGATGGTTATCCGATGTCAGTTGCCGATCTGTTGGTTGATGCCACTGCCGAACATCAAATCATTAGTTTCATGGATGGTAATGCTGGATATAATCAAATATTCATGGCTGAGGAAGACATAAACAAGACTGCTTTCAGATGTCCAGGTCATGTCGGTTTGTTTGAGTGGGTCGTAATGACTTTTGGCTTGAAGAACGCCGGTGCTACTTATCAAAGAGCAATGAATTTTATTTTTCATAAGTACATCGGCACGATAGTCGAAATCTATATTGATGATGTGGTGATTAAATCCGGAAATTTTGAGAAGCATCTTGCCGATTTGCGAAAAATCCTGGAATGCACAAAGGAGCATGGGTTGAAGATGAATCCTAACAAGTGTGCATTTGGTGTATCGGCAGGTCAGTTTCTGGGTTTTATGGTGCATCAGAGAGGCATCGAGATCGGCAGAAAATCTATTGATGCAATTAACAAGGTAGTTGCTCCCACAAATAAGACTGAGTTGCAATCCTTGATCAACAAGATTAATTTTATTAGAAGATTTATATCTAATCTGTCTGGAAAGATTAAGTCTTTTAGTCCGCTGTTGAAATTGAAAGCCAATCAAGAATTTATATCGAAAGAAGAGCAACAACTAGCTTTGTAAGAGATTAAGAAATGTTTGGTGAATCCTCCAGTCTTGGTTCCACCTCAACACGGGAAACCTTTCAGGTTGTATTTGTCTGCCGATGACAGTGTTATCGGGTCAGTCTTAATCCAAGAATTTGAAGGAAAGGAACGTGTGATTTACTACTTGAGTAGGAGATTGGTGGATGCTGAAACCAGGTATTCGGCCGTCGAAAAGTTATGTCTTTGTTTGTACTTCTCTTGTACTAAGTTGAGACATTATTTGCTATCGGCCGAATGCACCGTCACATGCAAAGATGACGTGTTTAAGTATATGCTATCGATGCCGATATTAAGTGGGAGAATCGGCAAGTGGATTTTGGCGCTATCGGAGTTTGATTTGAGGTATGAGTCGGCTAAAGCAGTTAAAAGTCAAGTGATGGTTGATTTTGTTACCCAACATTGCAATGAAGTAAGCGCCGTGGAGATTGCTCCTTGGACCTTATTCTTTGATGGATCTACATGCAAGGAAGGAGCAGGCATCGGCATTGTCCTAATTTCACCTCAGGGACAAAAGTATGAAATCTCGTTGCCGATTATTGCTACTTCGACTAATAATCAGGCTGAGTACCAGACTTTACTAAAGGGGTTGGAATTACTCAGGGAAGTACGTGCCGATGCTGTTGAAATCTTCGGTGATTCCATGTTGGTGATCAATCAATTGATCGGGACATATGAATGTCGAAGTGAGGTTTTAATTGCGGCTCATGAGAAGTGTTTGCAGTTATTGAAAGAATTTAAAGAATACCACCTTGAACACATTCCTAGGTTATATAATGAAGAAGCTAATCGGTTGGCACAGTATGCTTCAGGGTATCAACCAATTCGAGTAATGACATCGGTAACGGTTGCCGATGACTAGAGGAAGGAAATTGCCGATTACTTGAGAAACCTGTCTAGAAAGGTTGAGAGGCGGTTAAGGTTTCAAGCTACCAAATATGTGCTCCTTGATGATGAATTGTATTATCGGACCATTGATGGAGTTTTGCTCAGATGCCTTAGTACAAAAGAATCGAAAGGGTTAATGGGCGAAATTCATGAAGGGGTATGTGGAGCACATCAATCGGCATTCAAGATGAAGTGGATGATTAGACGGAATGAATATTACTGGCCGACAATTCTTGAAGATTGTTTCAAATATTTCAAAGGGTGCCAAGATTGTCAGAAGTTTGGTAATGTCCAGAGGGCACCTGCATCGGCAATGAATTCCATAATCAAGCCTTGGCCATCTAGAGGATGGGCTATTGATCTCATCGGCCAGATTTATCCGCCATCAAGTAAAGGACATAAGTTCATTTTGGTTGCTACCGATTACTTTACAAAATGGGTTGAAGCTATCCCGTTGAAGAAGGTAACATCGGCTAACATGATAGACTTTGTAAAAGAGCATATTGTTTACCGATTTGGTATTCCTCAAACTATTACCACTGATCAAGGGACGATGTTTACATCGGGGGAGTTTGAGGATTTTGCGATCGGTATGGGGTTCAAAGTTTTAAACTCTTCTCCTTATTATGCTCAAGCTAATGGTCAGGCCGAGGCAACTAATAAGGGAATTATCAAGCTTATCAAGCGCAAGATTGAAGAAAACCCTAGGAGGTGGCATATTATGCTGAATGAAGCTTTATGGTCCTGTCGGATGGCATGCCATGGTGCTACTAAAGTCTCACCTTACCAATTGGTGTATGGTCACGATGTTGTTCTACCCTGGGAAATTAAGACTGGTTCTAGACGATTATTTTCACAAGATCAGTTGACAGCCGATGAATATGATATCCTTATGAAGGATGAGTTGGAAGATTTGGCGAATCATCGGCTGAGAGCTTTTATTAGTATTGAAGAAAACAAGAAGAGGGTTGCTAGGTGGTATGACAAGAAAGTCAAGGTAAAGGAGTTTTCCGATGGAGATCTGGTGTGGAAATTGATCTTACCGATTGGGACTAAAAGTTCAAAGTTTGGAAAGTGGTCTCCTAATTGGGAAGGTCCTTATCGGATAAAATAGTCTGCTCCTGGTAATGCTTATATTTTGGAAACCCTCGAAGGGGTTGCATTTCTCAGAGCAATCAACGGTAAATATTTAAAGAAATATTATCCCAGTATCTGGGTGGATGTATGAAACAATACAAGGTGTAAATGCCGATGGAATAAGAGTCATGCAGAACATCGGTAGGAAGCATGTTAACATTATGTTACAGACAACATCAAGTATCAGGTTAATAGTTGCCGACACAGTATAAATTATAGCAGGGATTGAATAGATGAAATCGCACGCAGGCGAATTTGGTTTGCTTCCTCTATTTCCCTAGCATCATCATCGACAGAACCTTCAATCGGCTTGGTCTTCTTCCTCAATGTTAGGGCCTCGCGGACAGCGGTATCCCTCTCTTGTTGCAAGGTTATAGCGACACTGGGAAGTTGGAGTTTCTTCTGGTTAGCCGAGTTTAAAGCTTCGTCGACTTCTTTCAACTCGGCTAGCAGCTTTTCTTTTTGTGTCGATAGACGAGTAATCTCTTGTTCGAGCTTAACGCTGGAAGCTTCTAGGCGACCGATGTCCTTGTGCTTCTCATCCGCAATCTGTTTGAACTTGAGTATTCCCTCTTCAAGTTCCGCCAGAGCACTTCTATCGGCAATGCGGCGTGAAGCCTTTCAGTATTGAAGCTGTCTGCTCTCGAGATATGCTGCTTGGAAAAGTGTCTCCTCGACATCGGCGGGTAGCTGATTTTGAATTTCTTTGAAGGTTATCCTTACTGCGTTGGAGTCATGGACTAGTTCGGATGTGCTTTGCTGCAGTAAAGATAACAACGCTTCAAGTTTGGCCTTCACTTCTGCCGATATAGCGTTTGCTGGTTGGGTAGAGCTTTCTTCTTCATCGCCATCTTCTGGAAGGTTGATAGCGAAAGAGAATAGGCTGTTTGGGGAGTCTTGGGCCTGAAAAAGAGGAAGATTAGAGCTTGCCAAGCATGAGTTTGTGTTGCAAGTGTTATGACAGTCGGCTTACCATCTTGAAGCGGATCTCTTGCCTAGGATTTGAAAAGTCAGCTGTCATAGCGCGGTCTTGAGGATCAGCAATGGTTGCCAATGAACTTGCCTCTGTTGGAGGAACAGTTGGTGCTGGTGATACTGTTGTTGGTGATGTTTCCGCTATTAGGGTTGGCCCTTGTGGCGCTAGTACCGGCCTCTGGCTGGGAATTTCGTCTGGTACTGATGCTGGTGCCGATGCTGATGTAGTTTCTGTTGTTTCATCCAACTCATGTGGTGATGGTACTGTTCCCTGGTCGGGAATCTCAACCGATGGTTGATTAGGGATGGACGCCGATGCTGGCCCTGGTGTTGGTGTATCGATAGGAGTTGGTGATATGGATGGAGTGGCTAGCCTCAAGCGCTTCTTATTGTTTGGAGCAGCAGTTGGTGAACCGGGGCGTTTCGATTGTGAAGCTCGTGGGGCATCGGTAGTGTGAGTCGGAGAAGCTTGTACATTTGGAGCAGCTGCTGAAGAACCCGTTGCCTGCAAAAGATATTTGGTGCACTTTAAATAAAATAAACATTACCAATAAGAGTTTGTAATCGGCATGAATCAGAAAGATTATTACTGCGAAAGCTTGCGCCAAGATGGCGACAACGGCCGATGGAGTAGCGATGCTCCTAGCTGGTGTCGGCTTGGGCTTGAGGGTGACCTTGGGTACCCTTTGAGGGGTGAAAGCAGCCAACGTAGGAGCCTTGTTGCCGATGATTGATATGGGGTTCATCATTCGAAGATTGAAATGCTTGCCACTCTTGCTCGTTCGAGGGATTGGATCGTCAACATGTTAGTTAAAGAGGGTCAGATACCGATAGTAGAAGTAAATAATAAGAGATGCATTAGAATGAAGGACTTACTGCATCATCGGGAATGATGTGATCGGCGTCGATCAAATGCCGATAGTAATGCGACGACTTGGGGAATAGTTGATTTTTCCATTCTTGCCACCAGGATTTGTATGACTCCGTGATGAAGGATGTTGGTGCCCAAGAAGATAAATCAATGTTTGATGTATCGGCATGGGGAGAAAGATTGACGATCCTATTCCAGTCCATGGCACTGGAAATGACTTCTCTTGGTTTGATTACATTGGCATAACTGAACTTGATCGGCAACTAGCCAAATGCCAACTGTCTTGCTGCTACCGATGGATAGTAAAACTCATAAGTTGGAGAAGTATTCTTCCCGGTCCCAAAGATGTTAACTGGTATGGCCCAAGGAATGATGGTGGCCTTCATAATCGACTCATTTTGTGGTATATTTCCATCGGTAAGATTGAAGGAAAGTGGAAATCGGTTGTCCTGATCAATATAAGGCCACCAGACCCTTCTGCAGCTGGAATCCCGCAGTAAAGTCTCTGAAAGAACATGCCAAACTGACCCTCATTGGCATCGGTTCCTGGCAATACGATGATGGCCTCCCCAAAGGTGAGTGGGAAACGGGTTGCCGATTCATCATCATTAAATTCATAGTCCTCCGATATGTCCCTTGGAAATTGTTGATTGAATAAGTCGAACTGGAGGGCTTTATGCATGTGTGCATTCAACCACATGTTGATGAACTACCATGGACCGTCAAGGTTGCCGATAGGCTCGCCTAGCAATAGCTTTTTGGACACCTGATGAAGGAGGTGATATACCGAACCAAGGAGGTATCGGCCAAGAGGAAGTCTTGCTGCATCGGCCAGAAGCTCTGCTGCAGGAAGGTACATAGTAGTAGGTCCAACTGTTCTAACCGCAGAAGATGAATTTTTCCAACCACATGTTCAGGAAGATGGCGTGTTCCCTCTGACCTACCGATCCAGTCTTCTGGTTTTCTCGAATATATCCACTCCAGCCGCCGATGTTGCGTGTGATTACCCGATGTTCGGGTTTCCTACCGAAAAGATTGGAGGGATCGGTAGAGAAGACGTCGAGGCCGGTAAGCATGTGCACATCGGCAAGAGTGGGGGTGGTTGGTCCATGTCTGAATAAGAATGCGTTCATTGTGTCGGACCAAAAATAAGAAGCAGTCATCATCATGTTCTTGTTCTTCGCCATATCGGCAATAGAAAGCTTAATTCATTGGTCCAGGTTGCGCTCTGCCCAGTAAACTTGTTGTGTTCTAGCCATCCTGAGATACCAATTCTTCCAGCCTTTGGTGGGTTTAGTCCATGAACGAAAAGCATCTTTCCACAACCCTAGACTGAAACACTCGGATCTGAAAGGAATGCGATTGGTCTCTGCATTGATCAAATTGGTGGGATCTGCGTTTCCCATTGGACCCAGACAATGGAAATGTGATTGATCGAGGGGATCACTATCTTGTTGTGCAGTTCCTAGGGTTCAAGCAGTAAAAAGGGAAAGAAAGAAAAAATTACGGAGCAGCGCAGAACGAAAAAATCGCTGGAGGCAGATTGAGAAGGGAAAAAAATTTACCGCAGGGATGTCAAAGTTGATCGCCATTGGAGCAGAAGGAGTTCTTGCAGGAATTACGCCTTCCAAAGGGGGAAGAAGCTGCCGTTGATCGCCGGAGTTCTTGAGGACGCCGGAGGACTCTTGGGAGCGCTGGAGAAGGTTTGAAGACGGGGGTACAAATGAATGCGAGCTCGGAGTGAAAGGAGGATTGAATGGTGGTAATTTTTATAAACCCAGTTAGGGGTATTTTGGAATTTTCTTGGCACGGGGCAAGAATATGGAAGGGTATGGTAGTGGATTTATGCACTGATCGAGGAGATATGATTGAATTTGCAACTGTTTATGCTGCAGTCGCGGGGTTCTGTTGCTAACTTGCAATTTTTGCGTGCGGGAATCGAGGAATTCACGCAGGTGCCTTAGAGAAGAAAATTGCGGCACAGAGAATTTCGGCGCGTAAAATATTTTACGCTCCAAAATTGGGGAGCATGTGTTGACACCGTTTTTCGGCATGTGTCAAATGAGCTAAAGAGTTGCATTGGTCGATAGCTGTTTTCTATCGGCATTAGGAGGTCATCGGTTGAGATTACCGATGAAAATGAATGCTGCAAATGAGATTAAGTTTGTTGACGATGGAAACTGGATGATTTTTGCCGATAAGTTGGTTGGTAAAAGTAGGTTCAGGAGTGAAGAGTTACCCATTGAAGCATATTGCCGATGAGAGAACGTTGCCGATGGAAACAGGATAAAGTGGCTGGTGTCAGCAGAGAGCTGCCGATAGCGATAGAAGAAGGTTGCAGATTATCAAAAGGGTCAAGATTCACTGATCGGTAGCCATTTTCTATCGGCATCGGAAGGTCATCGGTCAAAGTTGCCGATGAGAATAAAACCAGGGCGCTAATGATAAAGCATGCAGGGATGTTGCCGATGAAGGATGACATGGCTAATGTAAGCATGCAGTTGCCGATGACGCTAAAAGGAAGTTGTGGATCAGAAAGATGCGTCGATAGAAAGTTTCATCGAAGAGAAGACGTAAGGAAACTGGTGATTTTATACCAGTATTGTTATAGAAGTTTGAGTCTGACTCTTACACGAGTCGTTTTATTTCTTTAAAAATAGAGGTGTTTGTTTAGGAAAATATTATTGTTATTTGGGTCCGACTCCTGCGCGAGTCAGTTATTTCCTTTAAAGTAGGAGTTTGTTTTGTTTAGGAAAGGTACGAGTCGTGTCTGTCTACAACTCCTATTGCTGGAGTATAAATATGTACCTAGGGGTCCTGAGGAAAATATATATCAATCATATATCAAACAAATCTATTATTCTTATTTACTTTTCCAGCAATTCTACTTTTATCGCTTTAGATCTAGTTTACCTACGAGTTCTTCAAGCTCTGACGGGCTGCATCTATTCGATCTCCGTCAACCCTAGCAAGTTCCGCGTTTGAGCAACCTAAGCTTTGACGTCCGGGCGCATCGCTGTCGTCTCGTTCAGCTCTACTCTAGTTATCCTGATCAAGTTTGAGCCTTGACATCCGGGCACATCGCCGTTGTCTCGTTCAGATCTTGTTCTAGTTATCATCCTTGTCGATTAACTGGTCAAATCGACTGGCACACCTTTGGATATCGAATTCAGGTATAAGCCCGAGGTGTTCGCAGATCCTGACGCTTTTTGTGTCAACATGCATTGATAGTATTACTTTTGGTGATAATGGCAAGGGCAAGGTCAAGGGTCTTGGTAAGATTTCAATATCCAATGACTTGAGCATATCAAATGTCTTGCTAGTTGAGAGCTTGAACATCAATTTGCTATCTGTGGCTCAATTGTGTGATCTTGGATTCAAATACATATTTGGGGTAGATGATGTTGAGATCATTAGTGTAGATGGTTCAAACTTGATCTTCAAAGGCTTTAGATATGAGAATCTCTACCTAGTTGATTTCAATGCTAGTGAAGCTCAATTGTCAACTTGCTTGCTCACAAAATCAAGTATGGGTTGGTTATGGCATAGAAGACTTGGTCATGTTGGCATGAAGCAATTGAATAGATTGATCAAGCATGACTTAGTAAGAGCCTTGAAAGATGTTGTGTTTGAGAAGGATAAACTTTGTAGCTCTTGTCAAGCCAGCAAACAAGTTGGTAACACCCATCCCAAGAAGAGCATGATGAGCACTAATAGAGCATTTGAGTTATTGCACATGGATCTATTTGGACAAACAACATACACAAGTATTGGAGGCAACAAGTATAGATTTGTAATAGTGGATGATCTGACAAGATATACTTGTGTATTCTTTCTCAATGACAAGAGTAATACATTTGCCACATTCAAATATTTTGTCAAGAGATGTCACAATGAGTTTGAAACTACCATCAAGAAAGTGAGAAGTGACAATGGAAGTGAATTCAAGAATACAAGAGTTGAAGAGCTATGTGATGAGCTTGGAATCAAGCATCAACTCTCGGCCAAGTACACTCCATAATCAAATGGCCTTGTTGAGAGGAAGAATAGAACATTGATTGATATGGCAAGGTCTATGCTTAGTGAGTACAATGTGAGTCAATCCTTTTGGGCCGAAGCAATCAATACCGCTTGCTACTCTAGCAACCGGCTATATTGTCACCCATTGATGGAGAAGACACCATATGAGCTATTTAATGGAAGAAAGCCCAACATTGCATACTTTATAGTGTTTGGTTGCAAATGCTACATCTTGAAGAAAGACACAAGACTTGGGAAGTTTGACAAGAAATGTGATGAAGGGTTCTTACTTGGTTACTCAACCACAAGCAAAGCCTATAGAGTGTGGAATTCGGCTAGTAGTGTGCTTGAGGAAGTTCATGATGTTGAATTTGATGAAACCAATGGCTCCTAAGTTGAGAATGAGAATCTAGAAGATGTGAGTGGTCCTCAATTGTCAAAGGCTATGAAGAACATGGATATTGGTGATATTAGGCCAAGACAAGTGATTCACATTGAAGATGACAAAGATCAAGTGCTCAACTCACCTAATGTGCAAGCTAGTGGTTCTCAAAGTGCAAGATCAACAAGTTGCTAGTTCATCTCAACCAATCTGAAGCAATCAAATTCCTATCCTCCAACCAACCAACATTGCAAGAGATCAACCCATTGATCAAATTGTTGGTGACATTACAAGTGGTGTCCAAACAAGATCAAGATTGACATCCTTTTGTGAGCACTACTCTTTTGTGTCATCCATAGAGCCAACCAAGATTGATGAAGCCCTACAAGACGTTGATTGAGTCAATGCAATGCATGAAGAGCTCAACAATTTCACAAGAAATCAAGTTTGGGAGCTAGTTGAAAGACCCAAGGACTACAACGTGATTGGCACAAGATGGGTATTTAGAAACAAGCAAGATCAAGATGGTATAGTTGTGAGAAACAAAGCAAGATTGGTAGCTCAAGGTTACACACAAGTTGAAGGTCTTGACTTTGGAGAAACATATGCACCGGTTGCAAGATTAGAGGCAATAACAATTCTATTGGCCTATGCATGTGCACACAACATCAAGCTATACCAAATGGATGTGAAGAGTGAATTATTGAATGGATACATCAATGAGCTAGTCTATGTTGAGCAACCTCCCGGATTTGAAGTTGACAAGAAGCCCAACCATGTGTACAAGTTGATGAAGGCTTTATATGGCTTGAAGCAAGCACCTAGAGCATGGTATGAAAGATTGAGGGATTTCCTCTTATCCAAAGGGTTCATCATGGGGAAGGTTGACACTACTCTCTTCACCAAGAAGCTTGGCAAGGATCTATTTGTGCTCCAAATCTATGTTGATGACATCATATTCGGTTCAACCAATCAAGAATTTTGTGAAGAATTTGGCAAGATGATGGCAAATGAGTTTGAAATGTCAATGATTGGTGAACTTAGCCACTTCCTTGGTCTTCAAATCAAGCAATTAAAGAAAGGCACCTTTGTGAGTCAAGGCAAGTACATCAAGGATGTGATGAAGAAATTTGGCTTAGAAGAATCTAAAGGCATTAGCACTCCAATGGGCACTAATGGACACTTGGATAGTGATGCTAGTGGCAACATGGTGGATCAAAAGTTATATTGGTCTATGATTGGAAGCTTACTCTATGTGACCACTTCTAGGCCGGATGTGATGTTTAGTGTATGCATGTGTGCAAGATTCCAAGCCTCTCCAAGACAAAGTCACTTGAAGGCTACAAAGAGAATATTGAGGTACTTGAAGCATACACAAGATGTTGGATTGTGGTATCCCAAGGGGTCAAACTTTGAGTTACTTGGATATTCAGACTCCGACTATGCGGGATGCAAGATTGATAGAAAGAGCACATCGGGCACATGTCAATTGCTAGGCATGTCACTTGTATCTTGGTCATCAAAGAAGCAAAATAGTGTTGCACTCTCTACCGCCAAAGCCGAATACATAAGTGCGGGTAGTTGTTGTGCTCAATTGCTTTGGATGAAAGCAACTTTGAATGATTATGGAATCAATTTCAAACAAGTGCCATTGCTATGTGACAATGAAAGCACGGTGAAGCTAACCAACAATCCGGTCCAACATTCAAGAACCAAGCACATTGACATAAGTCACCACTTCATAAGAGACCATCAACAAAAGGGTGATATTAAGATCACAAGTGTTGGCACCGATGATCAACTTACCGATATATTCACCAAGCCATTAGATGAGAAAAGATTTTGTAAGCTAAGGAATAGATTGAACATTCTTGACTTCTCAAATATGTGTGGATGCACCCCCTTATATGACATGCCTCTCCTTCGAGATATACAAGGTATAAGTTGATTTACATGTCATTCATCCTTATTAGGACTTGTTAGTGCATCTAGACATCAACTCATTAGAATCATTCATGAAAATAAAATGATTTGATGCTTATATGGTACCACTATTGCTTCTTTGTCTCTATGATCTAGTGGTAGCATATGACATATTTGTGGGCTTGCAATCCTAGTGTTTGATCTAGAATATGAACTTCAAATGTTTAGCTCAACATGGCAAGATAATCATTCTAGGATGTGTGAACAAGCTTGTCCATGGTTTAAACCGAGTTAAATACCTTGGGGCAAGTAATCTAGATTGAACCACAACTAAGCTTCTCTCCAATAATCAATCCTTTTTGAGCATATCTTTTATGATAATAGATGACAAAGGGGGATAAGTAAGTACACAAAGAAAAATATTTTGAAAATGAAAGCACGCACAAGTAGGGGGAGAAGGCCTATGAATAAAGTTGTTGCATATATTTGTGCATTCATAAGTGCTTGCTTATGGGAATATTTTCTCAGAAACCTGAGAGCAACGAGTTGGCGCCGGACGCTTAGGCGTAGCGTTTGTCGCAAAGCAACAGAGCGTCCGACGCACAGAGAAGCTTTTTGGATACATACTGGAAGCGCGACGGACGCTGGCATCGGAGCGTTCGACGCAAACTTGAAGAGCGTATGACACCCCCGAAAAAGGCACAACGGCTAGTTTTTGAGAGGTGTTTATTTAAGGGCATGTGGCCAGTTAGAGCTCTCTCTCTCGGATCTTGGACTTGTCATACACTCTTGTGAGCTATCAAGCACCTCTCCCACTCATCTCTTTGATTCTTGTTCATCCCAAAAGAGATAGAGTGCATCCAAGTGTATTGCTTACTGATTTGCATCTAGAAGCACTTGGTGATCGTTCTTGCTACGGTTTTATTGTTATTCTTGGTGTTTGCCAACACCTAGACGGCTTGGAGCAAGAAGGAGGATTCAACACGAGTTGGTGATTGTTCATGGTTGATCTCGGTGATTGTGAGAGAACTTGTACCCACCTCGGCGGAGCACCAAAGGGTAACTCTAGTAAATTGCTCATATCATTGAGTTACTCTCATTTGGGTGGATTCTTGTGGCGCTCAAGTTGTGAGCTAGGCTTGTCATTGCCTATTAGCCACCGAATCATCATTTAAGGAGTTGACACAACGGGGACTAGCTTGGTGGCAACCAAGTGAACCTCGGAAGAAAAATTATTGTGTAAACCTTTGTCTCCCGGCTACTCTTGGTGTTCATATTGTGATTGGTCATTCATTGGTATATCATCATCATAAGGAATTAGCCACACCACAGGAGGTAATGCACTAAATAATGGCGACTTTAAATGTCCGAGAGGTCCAGGTGAGAACGACATCCTCTTTTCGTCACGAACGTGAGGAGATAAGACCAGAGCTTTGTCCATCTGGTAGCGTTGCTGCTGCCGTGTGTTGCTTTTGTCACGGTGACGCCATTTCCAGAATTCCAGTTTGCTATTTCTATGGAATCATTTTTGGTGGGTTGTATAGTATATCCAAGAAATGCCATTAAACCTTGTTTAGATCATGGATTAGAGTGAAACTTGAACTAATTTTTTACCATAAACCACTTCAATCCATGTGGATTTAAATGAATCTAACAACACCCAAATAACGCCTTAGTTGATTACAAATCAGATCCCGGGACTTTGAGCCGCTAAACACTGCTGAGCATTCTCAGCTGCTGTCGTTCTCTAATCTCTCTACAACGTACTTTGTTAGCTAGCTGGTTCCATCCATCCATTTCTGATTATTTTTTATTTTTTTAGGATTTATCTTTATTTTTACTAATGTGCATTCTGTGAGAATTAATGTTGAGGAACCATTAAGGGTCTACACCGGTAATATTAAGATATGTGCCAACATTTTTTTTGTATGGCATTCATACGAGTCTTCAATATGTATTTAGTTAAAATCTAAACTAAGTTATATCAATTAATTAATTAAATAATCATACGAGCACAGAATTATATTTTAGAGCTCGTTGTCTTCTTCCCTCCCCATGTTGTGTAGCCACACCACAAAGAATGCCATACAAGGCATTCATATGATATGAGCACGGGGAGTAGAGCAGGTGCGAGGCCTGTATGCATGCATGCAACAATGTGTGGTCGCACATCTACTTACTCGAGGAAGCCAGGGTGGGGATCTCAAGTGGGGGGTGACAACCTAGGGTTAGGACGTCGAGCTGTGGGGTAGGGTGGTGTTAGCTTGTTAACGGGCTTGTCATTGGGGGTTTAGGGTTGTGATGCCTGCCGTGTTTGGAGAGTGGACATGGCTCTAGCTACACGACCGGTCATGTATTGAGTGCACCCACTATCAAGCACCCAATGCCTTCCTCCGGCTTTGTAATTTACCTACAAAACAAATTAGTTCTTCTTAGGTACCCACACTTGTTTGGGTCCTCCAAAGTTAGTGACCAAAGATTTTGGCACCCAAATAGCCTTCTTCTTTGGGCCAACAATGGGTGTGCCAACATACTTAGCCATGATACCTTTAGCACTTTTGGTAAGCATATAACATGAATCAAAGTGCATAGATGTAGCTTTAGCAAACTTTGTTTGGCTCATGTTAAGTTTGCAATATTGGTCTACATGCCCTACTTGCTTGCATTTGTTGCAAAACCGGCCATTGCTCCTCACAAAACTAGGCTTAGGAGTTACAAAGGCCGACTTACCCTTCTTGGGGGTATAGCCCAATCTCTCTTTGCAAAGGGAGAATCTTTGGCTACCCAAGCACTTTAGCAAGCGGGCATCTCCACCATATGCCTTACCCAAAGCATGAGTGAGTTCATTAACAGCATTTTTCAATTTTTCATTTTCACTCACTAGTGTAGCATCAACCTTTGAGCTCTCACTAGTGTATGTGCAAGTGGATGTGCTAGTGTCGGTTGGGGTGACAATGATAGGAGTGAAAAATGATTCATCAAGTATATCACAAGTGACTCCAATATCACATGATGCAACAACCTTCTCCTTGTTTTGCTCAAGGAGGGAGGAGTGAGCCTTTTCAAGCTTATAGTGAGTCCTCTCAAGCTTCTCATGGGCTTCCATTAGCCTCTCATGAGAGCCATTGAGCTCATCAAAGGATTGTTCAAGAGCCTTAAGCTTCTTGTTCAATTTTTTGCACTCCTTCCTCTTTGTTTCAAAGCAAGCATAAGTTTGCTTTATCATGTCTACTAGCTCTTCCTTAGAGTACTCCTCCTCATCATCACTACTATCATCATCACTATCACTATCATTATGAGATTGTACCTTTGATGGCTTAGCCATGAAGCATGATGGAGTGTCGAAGATGGATGGCTTGTTGTTGATAGCAATGCTTGCCAATGCCTTCTTCTTGGTCTTCTTCTTCTCATCATCACTAGAATCATCATCGGAAGAATCATCACTATCCCAAGTCACCATATAGGATTCACCCTTCTTCTTCTTGGTGAATGATAGCTTCTTCTCTTTCTTGTCATGCTTGCTCTTCTTCTTCTCATCATCATCACTATGATTGGGACAATCCGCAATCATGTGACCGGTGCTCTTGCACTTGTAGCATCTCTTCTCATATTCTTTGCTCTTGAAGTTGTCTCTTCTCTTTCTAGAACCATAGCCCTTCTTCTTTATGAACTTGCCAAACTTGCGCACAAAGAGGGCCATCATTTCATCATCAAGATCACTTCCTTCTTCATCATCACTAGATTCTTGCTTCTTTGCTTTGCCCTTGCTCTTGGTTGATGAAGCTTTGAAAGCTAAACTCTTCTTTTCCTTCTTTTCTTCCTTGACCTCTTCTTCTTCACTTTCTTCATTGTATTGCTCTTCGGTCATGATGTCACCAAGCACTTCATTGGGAGTGATCTTGTCCAAACCATCTCTCCTAATTATTTGCCTCAAGTTTTTTTATTTCTTTGGCAAACAACCAAGAAACCGGTTTGAGAAGTCCTCATCCTTGACCTTCTCACCCAAGCTCTTGAGATCATTGATGATCACTTGGAGCCTATGAAACATTTCTGGGATGGACTCATCATCCTTCATCTTGAAGTGAGATAGCTTGTCCTTGAGCATGTACAACTTGGCATTCTTTACCGTTGAAGTGCCTTCATAAGTATCTTCAAGTCTCTTCCACACTTCAGTTGCCTTCTCAAGATCTTTGATTTGTTCAAACACCTTGGAATCAATGCCATTGTAGATCACATTGAGTGCCATGGTATTGCATTGCCGGTTCTCTTGCTCTCTAGGTGTGGGAGCGGCTTCATCAAGAATGACAAAGTCATGTTCGGTCACACTCCACACCTTCTCATGTATTGAGCCTAGATGCATCTTCATCTTCCTCTTCCAATAATCAAATGAGGTGCCATCAAACATTGACGGTTTGCTCCCCACATGGTTGAATTGTATTTGAGCCATCACTAACACCGAAGGTTGTTAAGCCTTGATAATAGCACTGACCACAGCTCCGATACCACATGAAAGGTCCTAGATGGCTAGAGGGGGGGGTGAATAGCCTAATAAAAATTCTACAAATCACTAGAGCAAAAGGTTAGATAACACTTAAGCAAAGCTTTTTGCTCTAGCTCTACTTGGGATGCAAAGCCACATATTTAAGCAATTCTAGTTAGTCAAGTGCCTAACAAACAATAGCAAGATCCTAAGGCACTTAGCTCAAGCTAGCAAGAACAACTAACAAGGAAAACTTACTAGCAAGCTAACTAGGCAAGATATTAACAAGTATAATGCAAGAGAGGAGGTGATTGTTATATCGATGCCTTGTGAAGGATGAATACCAATATGAAGACCAATCACAATAAAATCACCAAGAATAGCCGGGAGACAAGATGACACAATGATTTTTCTCCCGAGGTTCACTTGGTTGCCACCAAGCTAGTCCCCGTTGTATCGACTACTCAAGTGGTGTTTCGGTGGCTAATTGGCAATTCACAAGCCAAGCCCACTACCCGGGCACCACAAGAAACTACCCAAATGAGAGTAACTCAATGACACGAGCGATCCACTAGAGTTACCCTTTGGCGCTCCACCGAGGTGGGTACAAGCCCTCTCACAATCGATGAAGCCGGCCACGAACAATCACCAACATGCGCTGAAGGTTCTCCACAATCGCCAAGACGTCTAGGTGTTGGCAAACACCAAGAATAACAACAAATCCCGCGGCGATGACGATGACTAAGTGCCACTAAGATGCAATGCAATGATCAAGCACTTGGTTCACTCAAACTCTCAAGAATTAGCAACACAAACAAAGAGAGATGAGTTGGGGGGCTTCTCAAGCAAGCACAATGAGTAAGAATGAATGGGAGGTGCAAGAGAGTGCTCCTTGAGTTGGCCAAAACATATATATAGTCTTCACCAAAGAACTAGCCATTTTGCCCCTTCTTTGCAGCTTCTGCGTCAGTTCGACGCAGTCTTCATAGGGGGCCGGACCAACGCGCATGCGTCCGGACCCTCCGCCGTTTGAATTCTGCCGCTGGGGGCCCCTTCCTGGTGCTGACGTGCCCTCTCCGGTCGCTGTGAACAATCGGGTCCGGGCCATCGCGCCTTGCGTCCCGGGCCCTACGCAGAGCCAATCCAGAGAGCACAAATGCCCGGAACATGCGTCTGGGGTCTTGCGTCCGGAAACCCCACTTAGCGTCCGAATGCTATGCAGAGAGCAACCAAGAACTCATTTTTATCCGGATGGGGAGTCCAAGTCTGAGTCCAGTCGATGATCAGCGTCCCCGGAGCCTTCGTCCACAAGGGCGCGCCTTAGGGGGTGCTCCGAACGCATGTCCATTGGTCCGGACGACTCTTGCCTGCGTCCGAGCCCTTCTGAGTTCCAAACCAGCGCCCCTTCTTCTCCAAGCTTTCCCAAAGGGGTAACACCTTGTGATCCATACCTTTGTTCACTGTGTTAGCTTTTACAAAAATTTTCTTGGATTTTTTTCAATTTGTGGTTTCAGGTTTATTTTAAATGAATGCAATGCAAACCTAGTGGCACATGAAACCATAATCGAAACATTTTTCCC
>CM039126.1:9625863-9640546 GCA_022036555.1 Microstegium vimineum | reverse complement strand
AATACGCATCGATCTGCTTGTGGGTCTAGAGTCCAAACAGAACCGGCGACACACGGGATGACGCCCATGGTCCATGGTCTCTGCCGCCCCTCCCCTCCCCGCCTCCTCCTTGGCCGATACACACCACCTACCTACTCACGCTGACGCTGCTCACCAAACAATAAGCTCCCCCAAAGAGCCCCCGGCCGGCCGCTCGTGAAAAGCGCCCGACGTGGTCGGGTCAAGCCCAAGCTCAAGCCAAGCGTGGGGCGTGGGCCGGTGTTTTTGACGTGCACGCCGCAGGCAGTCGTGTCGTGCGCGCCCCCACCCACGGCCACGGGGGTCGGGGACCGACCGGACCGCTGCGAGTACGCAAGCTGCTGCTGCCGTGCCGTGCGCACGGCGGCGGCGTGGCCGTCGCCCGTCGGTCGGCGTCTTCGGTCCACGGGTCCACGCGTACACTTTGGACCTTGGACGAAACCAGCAGGCAGCAACGGCGTCGCCCTCGCTGCTTTTTCACGTAGTACGGCTGCCGCCGCCGCCGGTGGCTGATTATTAGATCCGTCCTTTTTCTATTTGAATCTAGAAGGAATTAAAGCGTGACTTCTTCTCCGATCCACCCAGCTGAATGTGAATCTCGCTACCGGGAACCTTCTGCCTAGGCTGCCTGCCTCATCCGATCCGAACTCCCGCCGGCAAATTCTCGGTGACTCTTGTGTGTGTCGTTGCCACACTACCCTGGCTCGCTCCAGAACGCGTCAGCTTTGACGACGAGAGCTCCTGCGACTAGTGAAAGGACGGGCTTTCCCAAACTCTTTTGTTCCATCGGCCAGCAAGTTAAAAAGACAAAAGAAAAAAAAAAGAAAAAACTGGAGGGGGTTTGCACCCAGCAAGGTTTTCATTTGGCGTGTGCGGCCGTACGTGACAAAATCTCGCGCTGACAATGTAGTATAGTATACGTAGTACTTGACAGGTACTGGGCGGAGGAACGGAACAGTGTTTTTGACATCCTGCTCCCCTCTCCGGAAGCAGGCTGCGGTGCGGATCGATCCATCGATGGATGGATGAGATGGCGAAACTAGGGTAGTACAATCGCGACGTCTAGACGTACGGCTGACCGGTGACCGGCCGGAATAATCTTGAGAGCGTGCGCGGCTTAGGTTGGGGCGTTCGACCGGCTTCCTTTTCACCTTTTCCCTGTGGGCGCGCATCATGGATCGCGTCCTCCCTTCCGGGCGGATTGTGCAAAAATCTTGCTGTAACAAATGTAAAAAACGGGACCACGTCATGCTCATGGCTCGTTGGCGTGTCCCTTCTTCGTCAAAATGCTTTAACGACTCTGTTTTAACGCTGCTTGCGCACGCAACTCGTATACCAGCCGGGAGTAGACACGGCTTAAGGTTGGGCTTCGTTTTCCCTCTGCGTATCAATCGTCCTCTCGCTTCCGCGTTAATTTTCGCAAAATCAGTCTTGCGGTTTCACATGCCAAACATGACCGCACGTGCTCGTGCCCCTGTCTCGTTCGTGCAGGATGTGTCACGCCGACACCCGTCACTCACAAGTCCACAATGTCTCTTCTTCGTGTGTACTACTCCGTACTTAATTGCTTGTTACCGTCAAGACGCTTAACTTCTATAGCTACTAGGTTCTAACGGCTCTGTTTTTAGGTTGCATGTGTATACCATCATCATGTTAGACTACACCTCATCGTTTCATATCACACATACTTCCAACACGTACGTTAACGGGTCCCTTAAAACTCTGTGACCCTCTCCCCTGCTCACCCCTTAGATTTTCTAGGTTAATACTTGTTAGAGTGGGAAACAAAAGAAAACCAGTCTAGCTTGTTATATTCACGAGCTGCACCCCTCTGGGGTCTAAGTTCATCGAAGCTTACAACATATATCGAGTTTAACTCAAATATTAAAAAAAAACTAGCCTGATATATGATGACTGTCTCCCCTCTATCTTATATGTTGTGCTCTTTTATTATTAATTTTCAATGCGAGACTAAACCTAACAATAAGATTCTCTACCCGTAAAGCTAGCATGCGCACTGAACTTGCTTGTTTGTTCAACACGATGCAAAGTTTTGCAAGCAAATAATTGGGTGCCATAACCAAGCGATAAGATTCGTGTCACGCAAATAATTGGTTTATTAGCTAAGCCCTTACCGAATTCGGGGACACCGAACGGACACGCAAACGACACACGTACGGCCGCTGATCCCCACTGCAAAGGTCGTGCACTTCAGTGGAACCTGCAAGCTGAGTCACGATCCAGATTCCCGATTTTCTGCCGTTGCCATTTCATCTCTTCTTACGTCTCATTGGCCGTGAAAAGCAAGCTTGTGCACTTGTGCCAGCTTCGTCAATAAAACAACCTGGCAACCTCGAGTTCTCGGTTTGTAATTTGTGTAACTAAAGCTTGTGACGGCAGCAAAAGCGTTGCAAGAGATCACAATGATGAATTTGAATTAAAATTTTGTTTTCTATTAAACGATCATCTTGTATATTAGAAAATTACACGGGAAGGAGTTGAGTGCATCCACCATGGCTAGCTATTTTAGAAGATGGCAAGCCATGTTCGCTTGTTATCTATGCCCAACGAGATTTCAGGGATAGAGTGTTTGCTATTATACAAACCTAAATAGGAGATCTATTGGAGTTCAATTTTTTCTGTAAAAGTCTAAATATATCATACATAATAAGGATAGCATATCACTTGAAGATGCTCTTATGTATGTAACACATGCTCCCCGTACCTAAATAAATCAATTCATACAATATGTACCAGTTAAACTATCTTAAGTTAAACAAATTTTATATAATAGAGTACTAACATTAACATATGAGACATAAAAATAAGTGTATTCTAAAAATTACATTCTATAATGTATTTAATGATATTAATTTGATTTTATAAATTTTGACAAGTTTTTTAAAAAAATTCAATCAAAGGTTTTTAAAAATGACTTAATACAACTCTAAAGATCTATATCTATAACTAGTTTTGAGTTACATTGAGTTCGCATATTGTGCAGGAAATCTCTGATTTTTGCAGCGTCAAACTGTTCACATTTCATTGGAGCAACCTGTCCCTGGAAGTATTATTACCAGCACATTATTGTGATCTATCTATAGCATAAATTATCCTCTGGACCTAACACTTTGCATACTGCCTCAAGAAAGCCTTTAGTAGGTGCTGAAGTGCACACTCCTTGTCGGAGAAGGTTTCGATTGCCATTGGTGCCACAAATTGATTCGGCTGTATGTGTAATGCTAGCGTGTGGAGAGCTAGAGCATTGTAGTACGTGATGTAGTACAGGATGAATTGTGTCTATTTCCGACGAGCATAGTATCGATCAACAAAGAGACCGGCTGATCGAACAATAGAAAGTTAATGAGAGTCCTCTTGCTTGTGAACTCTTAACTTATCAACATTCAACAGGGTATATTTATCTTTTATTATACGTAATTTTAATGCTGCTTTGTGTGGACAACGCTAAGTTTCCACCGGAGTGATGGAAAAAGCTTAAACTTAAAAGGAGACCATAAACAATTGACTAGCAAGCGTGCATGTACGATGTAATATGACATACTCTCTCTGTCTTAGCAAGATCGTCGTTTTAGATGTTGATGTCATAAATTTGATTTATTTTATAAAAAATACATGCAACATTTATATCTTTAAATAAATTTATCGAAAAAACTAGATTTAAAGATCTTTCCAATAATATCAGTCATATACCATAAATATTAATATTTTTTAATATATATTTAGTTAAAGTTGTTTCTTGAGAATCGAAAACGACACTCTTTCTAAGATGGAGGGAGTATACCTTATTCGGCACCGGAATGGAGGGAGTATACCTTATTCATCAGTCATGTAGACTATTTGTGGCTCAGATTTATGTAACAATTCTACTATGGTCAGATGCGCACCATTCTAATTTGCATGAGCATCAATATAGCTACAAATAAGATAAAGATATGCATGAGAGTATTATGGTTAGTAAATATGACGGTTGATAAAAAAAATATCATTTTGACTTTAGTATTCTGGTGACCATAAGATAAGAAGTCGGCGGCGTTAAGAATTTTTTTACCAAACGAAGTATCCTATTAAACCTACACGATTTATTCCTTTTCTCTCTCCAACCATTTGTCGACAACTAATTGAAAAGGTGAAAAAGGGCATTGCGGAGGATGTCATTGCTTGATTGCCGTGTGATCACTTGTCTACGGCCGGGATCGGATGCCGCTATCGTTCAGCTCTTGCATTAGCCGACGGTTGTGCCTTTTATATATGCACGCAGTGCAGATGCGTAGGATGGCTGCATCGGATCGATCGTGCGAGCCCATCATTCGTGCATGAGCAAATTGTTCGGTCCATGAGGAGATGCCATGACGACGAACAAAGGGGATCGTAAAGGAAGGTTCAGATTGGCCGTACTTTTTCTTTCCCGGGAGTGAGAGGTCACCATCCAGCATGCATGAGCCGAAGAGATGCGAGAGCCGAGCTTTATAGTGGATGGAGAGTTCGTTCATGGAATCACGGAGGATAAAGGCTAAAGGACCGGCAGGCAACGAAACATGGAGTGGTCACGCAAGCAATGAACAAAAAAGAAGAGAAAAAAAAAGGGCCAAGAGGCCGCGACGAATCGAACATGCGTGAACGCAAAAGAGAAAGGTGAAATGATAATCGACCGAGATCGATGCGCGCCCTAGCTAGCGATCGAGCTACTCCTAGCTAGCTAACCCTAGCGACAGTTGTTAAAACATGGCAAGACGCCACTGCCTAGGGCCAACAGCGTTTTGAATTCCGAAAGGTTCTTTGCCCGTGGAGCGTCGAGATATATGAAAAATCCTTGGCTTTTCTGTGGGTATATCCACATTTCACGAACTTTTTTTTTTGGCGGCAACATTTCACGAACAGTTGGGATGGACAGTAGCATATCTGTTGGGTTGTGTTTAGATCCTGGAAATAGGGTGAAAAAAATCTTGTAGCACTTATTACGTCATACTGTAGCAATTTTGTTTTTATTTGATAATAATTGTCCAAACATTGATTAATTAGGCTTAAAATGTTCGTCTCGCAAAGTAGAACAAAACTGTGCAATTAGTTTTTTTATTTCATCTATATTTAGTACTTTATATATGTGCCGATATTTTGATATGACGGGGAATATGGAATTCAATGTGATAAGGATGTGATGGGGATGCGATGAAAAGTTGAGGAAAAATTTGGCATCTAAACACATACTGCTCTGTTCCTATACAGAAAAAACAGCAGAGATCTGGCAACAGAGACGTGCCTGACCACTGTGCACCAGTCAAGGCGCGAGCAGCCGGCCAGACGGGGCTATATGTACCCCTCGAATGATTGGACAGAAAACAAGAGGATACTGTAGCTAAACAGCAGCCTTTAATCCCACTGCTGTCTGCTTGTCCCTCGCAACCTTCCAATTCCAATTCCAATTCCATCCTTGTTTTTGCAACTTGCTAGAGGCCGGGTGAGGTAGGAGTAGCTTGCAACCCTGGAGCTATCCAATTTAGCTGAAATGGTCATCGAATTGGCGGCTGGCGCCATGGGAGGATAAATCATGCAGGAGTATGCCAGCTGAGATCCACTAGTGTTTTTCTGACATATCTCATTTTTTTGTGATATGTAGCATGTCCCGGATTTCGTGCTTTCGTTATTATATTGTCAAATATCTGGTGAATAAAAGGATAATGGTTTTTGGAATTTTGTTTTGGGTTTTGAAAATATAATTGAATCGTTTTGCAAACAAGTTTTGGAATTTCGTTATAATTTGTTTTGGAATTTTTTTTTAAAAAAATAATTATAGAGGTTGTAAATGTCAGTGTCCTATTTGGGTGGTTATTCAAACAAGTTTTGATTGGTCGCTTCTGAGAAAATCTGCATCCAGCACACTACTCCCATCCACAAGGTTGCAAAGGGTTGCAAGTGGACTTCATGTTTGATAAGGAGAGAGGAGATAAGCAATAGGGTCGTAAGTTTAAAAAGCTGACTTAAATACAAGAACTAAGAAATATAACGAGAAAGATAATTAGGTCATATATATTAATAATAAGGAGCTAACTAATACTCTATTCTTTTTAAATTATAAGACATTTTAATAATTTTGGAGAGACATTTTAAGGAGCTAACTAGTACTCCACCTTTTTTTAATTATAAAAAAAATATGACATCAAATAAGAAGCTAGCTAACTATTGTATGATTTAGCTGAGAAAGATAGACCACAAAGTGTACAATTATAATAGTCTTGCTCTTAGTTGGAACGGTAGTAGTATTACGGTAGGGCTAAACAGTAACTGTAGTAGGGTAGGGCACTGGTACCAGACCGGAAGGGGCAGGTCGAGTGCGTTTGCGCAAAACTAATGGCGGAAAGGGGGGCAAGTACAGATGCGCACATTGAAGAGAATATTCCAGGGCACAGAATCATTGCTGCCTTTTCTGGTGAAAGGATAGTCGGTGCACCGCAGGCGTTGTAGTGCGTGGTTCCTTGCGATTGCGAGACGGGTTTTTGGAGCTTGTGGTGGCACAGTGGCCGCCGCTTCGACCAACAAATATCGCGGTTGGCTGGTTGCAGCAATGCCTTCCACGGATTTGAAGGCAGGCGATGGCTTCGTAGTTTCATTATCATACTCGTATCATACATACATACTCGTATCGACAAAGATGTAAACCTGCTGGTAGTGGTAGCTCAGTGACGGCGTTGGTCGACGTCGCGTTAATTAATTATTAATTTATTATTATTATTATTAAAAGAAAAACAGGGATAGGCGTGGAGTGACCCCGTGCCGCCCGCCCACGCATCCTCGTCAGCGCCCGCCGGGCGCCACGGGAGGGGAGGATCGTGCGGCTGCGGCCGCGCCTGCTCCCCGCGCGCTGGATACGTTTCGGCTCCTGAGTCGGAGGGCCCCGGACGCCCGGTGCCCGGTGGGTGTTGGGTTTGGGACTTTGGGTGCAGACGTGCCGTGCATGCACCGCGGGGCCGACATGCAAGGTGGTGTGCGTGGCGGCATGTGGACGTGGAATCGACCATGTGGGGCTGGGGTACGGAACTTAAGTTGCCGGCTAATCATGGAGTCACGACTACTGGCCTACCGATCTCTGATCGTCCAAAGTTCGGAGCCGCGCGCAGTGGTCTGCTGGATTAGGTAGAGTATTAGAGACGACTTTGACGCTAATGCATAGAAAAGTACTTGGTGTTGTGAACTCAGTGCTTCGTGTAGTAGATATTACTTTTACCGTGTATACCACCGTAGAGCTTTTCTTCAGGTCATCATCCAAGCACCATCAGTTCAAGTCGCTTGCTTACGCGACTCCAGGTCATCATCCAAGCACACTCGTGTAGCTAGCTGCGCCTTTCGTCCTTTCTCTGGGCTGGCCGTATAGGCCATCAATGGGAGTCCGGGCCTGCGTTGATTTCGGTCGCCACAGCACGCTGTGTCCTACAGTACTGTATTCTTATCTGATCTGCACCTTGGGTTCCATTCCATTCCATCTGCGTCTGCTGATGCGCTGCTGACTCTGAAGTGGTCCAGCTTGCCGCCGCCCACAACGCATGGCTCTCGCTACTACTACAGGATCATTGACTTGTCGTCCAGACCTCCACCTCAACAGACCCCGATTAGGAAGCTGGTTGATCAAGCTTTCTCGTGCTACCTTACCTATCCGGCTATCCCACCGAAAAATCTATACTACGAGTACGAGGCTACGGCCTACGGCCAAAAGACGTACCCAAAAATCTACTGTAGAAGCAGTACTCCATCCGTTCCAAATTATAAGTCAATTTGATTTTTTTGGTTCATTCATTTTGCTACGTATCTGGACGGACATATTATTATATCTAGATATATTGCAAAATGAATATACCAGAAAAACCAAAGCGGCTTATAATTTAGAACGGAGAGAGTACTATGTCTATGAGGCTATATCGGGCCTTGTTTAGATATCTTTAAAATTTCAAAATTTCTCGTCACATTAAATCTTTGAACGCGTATATGGAGCATTAAATATAGGTAAAACTGATTGTACAATTTACCTATAATTTACAAGATAAATCTTTTACTCCATAATCAGACAATAATTGAAAAATACAAATAAAAATATTTCAATGTCGGTTTTCTAAGTTTTTACTACGTCTAAACAACGCCCGGAGCTGGCCGTTGATGTCCCTGTCCATCTCACAGCAGCATGAGTGCATGACACCAGAAGTACACTGCTAGTACTTCGCGTCTACAGTACGTACGCAGCTTGGGGGCCCACCCACCTCTCGCGACTCGCGAGGACGCGCGCGAGGCCGAGCGAGCGGTCCATGGCACCACCTACTACCGGCACTCCGGCAGGCGGTGTCAGCCTAAAAACCCGCATGAATCCGCAGGTCCTGCCTGCCTGGGCGGGCGCCCCCGAGCGTTCCAAATCATGCGTGCGCCGTGCGCGGAACCGCACCCGAAGAAGGAAGAAATTGCCGGGCCAGGCCACGGAGCGCGCCTCACATGGGGTGTAAACTATCGGGCTCAGCCCTCTTGCGATTGGAACTCGCTGTGTGGAGTGTAGAGGGATGGGAGGATAGCGAACAAGAACTAAAACCTAAATTTCCTTCCCTCGTATCTGTTATTCTCAGAGACGGCGCCGCCGTGCTCGCGGCAACCACACTCTATCCCTATATTACCGTAACACACTCTCGCTCTCGCCCGCCGGCCTCGGCGTACGGCGGGACCGGCGCCTGCTGCTGCCCCTAGGCCGCGGTCGCGTTCGTCTGTAGTAGACGTGATTCGTGCGGGTCTACCTACTGTACAGGCACTGACGCTGACGATGGTCTGGCACGCAGCTAGGGCCTAGGGATCGGAATGAACGGTGGAGGGGAGTGCTAGGAACTGCAGAGTGTGCATCGGTTACAATGACGCGTCCTTCGTGGGCAATGGCCTGTGGCCACCTCTCCTGGTCCTGGTCCTGGTCCTGTGCAGGTCGTTCTTGGGTTTGATTCAGCTATATATGACTACGAGACACTACAATGAATGATGATTGCGAGAAATCTTTTTTGCATAATCTCATTGTACTTGGACCTTTGCGTCGCAACGATACACGAGGCTACCCTTTATCTTGGGCTCGTTCCGAGTAAAGCGATTCAAGTTCAAAGACAGGGAGGGTGGGACAGGGAGCATCCAATAGCTCATCAGAACCAGTCCTGTACGATTTACGAACCCATATGTGAACCACACGACGTCTCAGATATGAAAGTATATACGTCTCACATATGAAAATCTATTAGTATATACTCCGTATATTGTAGACCGTAGACATGCAGTACTGTGGCTAACATATATCGCAATATCGCTGTCAATTTTTGGACTCACTCAGATAAGAATTTTGGAACGCACGACTCATATGCCCAGGCACCCCGCTCGGATACCACTTGCATCTTCCACATATATATATCGTTTCGCAAAAAATTACGTATACCTTGGTCACGCATGTTTTTTTAGCAAATGGACTCGTAGTATTATATGTGTGTTCAAATACGGAGTATGTACTTTGAAGGAAAAAGGAAAGCCATCTATACTTATGTTCCGCAGCCCATGAAATCATTTTTTGCCTTTCAATCGTGGGCCGGACAAGTAAGGCCCATTATTTACCATAATTATAGCCTACTTTGGGTGATGTTTTTGTGGGCTTCGAGATTTTTTTAGAAACAATTTGTGGGCTTCGAGAATGCAAAAGCAAATCTCGGTGTATAGGAAACAAAAACTTTGTTTGTGAATTCAAAAGCAAGGTTAATGGAATCACGTGGTTCCTCAAAAGTAAAAGACATTGTTTTTAATAATTGTTACAAAGCAAGCCTATAAAGTATTTTTTGACTTATTTGGCAAATCATATGGCATGGATGGCATCACATAGTGAACTACTCCCTCTGTTTAATAAATTATAAAATATTTTTAACTATTCTTGAAATATATTTTTTATCTTGGGCGAATCCAAGATAATGTGTCACCGAGATCAAGGAATAAGCAAGGGGTTAAAGACATGTTGATTTTTCTATTTAAAAGAGTAATTTGCAGGTGGATATAAATTTTTTAGTGAATTTCTAGCAAGTTACTAGGGTTAGCTGACCCCAATGGCTACACACAGATTCGCCCCTATTTTTTATCATATGTATGTAGATATAGAATATATTTAGTGTACATGAAAAACTATATATCTAAAAAAATAAAATATCTTATGATTTTTATGATTTAGACTGGAGGGAGTACATATCAGCACATGGTGGGCTGACAGCATCCTTAAAAAAACTAATGATGAAGTTATGATCCTATTTGGTCATGTATCGATTTGAGCAATGAGGCCTTCTATGAACTCAACTCGATATGAAGTGCAAAAGCACGAAAAGTTCTAGAGGATCACATTCCCGAGCGATTGGCGGTCCCAGAGTTTATACTATGGATATGCGAAGGTAGAGACATTTGAGTGACGGGCATGGTTTCAAAGAAATGTATGCATCTTATATCCAACTTGTTATGGAAAAAACAAACTAAAGGTGCTAACACTAAAATATGTTTGTTTGAGCTTTGGCCTTTATGCTACTAGCTTTTGGTAACAAACAACTCCCATAATCCGAAGCCTCTAAAGGCTCTCGGAAGGTCCAAAACCTCTTATGTAGTCCAAACAATTAGGTTCTAAGGCCCTGTTTGTTTTTTGAGAGCTAAATAAGGATGGCGGTAGATTAGGTTCAGTGTGGGTATCCATGGGTTTCGACTCCAGCAGGTTCGGGTTCAGATTCGATTTTTCACCCATAGTTTTCGGGTTCAGATACTCGAAACTTATTGGTTTCAGATTCGGGTTTTGGTTTTGGTTTTCACCCGCGAATACTGAATGGATGCCCGAAATATAACATTTTGAATAAAAACTTATGTATTTTATTAATAATTGCTTATGTAAACTATTAAATTTAGGGGTGTTTAGAACCAGATTCTCTGTCACATCGAATCTTTGAACACATGCATTAAGCATTAAATATAGATAAAAATATAACTAATTGCACAGTTTATCTATAATTTTCGAGACAAATCTTTCAAGCCTAGTTACTCCATGATTGAACAATAATTACCAAATACAAACGAAACGCTATAGTACTTTACATCCTAAAAATTTTAGATCTAAACAAGACCTTGTTCTAAGTTGACTCATGAAATTGTTTGTTGTTTATTGCCTCTAATTTATACATTTGAATATATAATGTACATCATACATATGTTGCCAAAAATCTTTATTATTGGTTTCAGGTTTCGGTTAACCATTCGGGTTTTAAGGATCCACCGGGTTTAGTTTCAGGTTTGGATTATCACTCGAACTGGTTTTCGGGATGGTTTCAGATTTTTAGTTCAAGGTTCGGTCCGTAAAGGCTCCATCTGATTCGAAATTTGTCATGTTGCCATCCTTATGGTTAAAGTTTAGCCCTGTCACATCGGATATTTACACACTAAGAGGGTGTTTGAATCTATTTGCCATGCGCTAAACTTTAGTGCTAAATTTTAGTGTCTCATTTGGTGCTAAAATTTTTAGCACATCTTATAGTCTTTGGACACTTTTAGCACTGTTTTTAGCACACATGTTTGAATCTTTAGTGCTAGAAGTAGGGATAAAAGTGTAGTGCTAAAATTTGGCACTATGATTCAAACATGCCCTAATTTAGAGTATTAAATATAGGCTAATTGCAAAACCAATTACATAGATTGAGTCTAATTTACGACATGAATGTATTAACTCTAATTAGTCAATGATTGATAATGTGGTGCTACAATAAATATTTGCTAATGATGGATTAATTAATCTTAATAGATTTATCTCAGCTCGCTAATTAGTCTACCCCTATGTACTTTGTTTTATAATTAGCTCACGATTAGTCCTTCTAGTTATCATCCAAATGTCTGATATGACACGAACTAAACTTTAGTCCATAGATCCAAAGAACTCTTAACTCTAGGTGCTCTTATCTAGGGCTATATTACCGCTTGGCTTGATTCATTTTGGGTCATTAACGAGTCAGAACGCCACTTGATTCGGCTTGTTTACGAGCTTGAACTAACTCGTTTAGCTTGCGAAGAAAATATAAAATACACAAAAAATGTAATATATATATACACACACATTTATCTAAAACATGGCAATAATAAATAATACTCCCTCCATCTCAAATTATAAGACATTTCGAAAATCTTGGAGAGTTAAAACATCTCAAGTTTGACCAATAATTATAGAGAAAACTATAAAAAATTATGACATCAAATAGTTATAGAATTATAATATAATTGATAATAAATCTAATAATACTTGGTTGGCATCATAAATGTTATTATATTATCATATAAATTTGGTCAAACTTGAGATACTTTGACTCTTCAAGATTCTTGAGATGGAGGGAGTACAAAGTAGCACATGCATAAGTTTTAAGTCAAACAAACAAATTAATACGTACTGATACATTGACAAGCATAACAATATATATAGTATTACACCGTATATCCATGGTCCACACTAATGCGTCTATAATCCATTAATGGTTATTTATATATCATTAAAAATAAATGTGTTGGAGTCATAATAATCCTAATCCAAACTTTACATGGTCTCAGGATATAGGCATCAAACAATTATAAAATATAAAATATGAAGTAATACACTATAAGTTCAACACCAATAGTATTAGCTCGTTAGGCTCAAGAGCTAGTACATACCAGCTCATGAACGGGCCCATTAACTTTATTAACTAAAATGCTACTTTAGCTCGTTGAAAAGTATAAATAAGCCGAACCGAGTCGAATCACTAACGAGCCGAGTCGAGCATGCTACTGAGTTGCAAGATTTTTTTGTTTAGCCCCGCGCTTATCACAAGTATGCGCTTAGACAGTTAGACACAATGTTTTTAACATCCACAAATATTCTTGCACCATACACCAAATTAAATCGGTCTACGAAAATGGAGTGTCTTCAATGATACAACTCTTTGTCATTTACCTTGTCAAACAAAGTTAGTTATACGTCCTTTTGTCCATCAACCACCGAAACACATAAGGACGAATTCAGACTAACGCTTTGTTAGATTATTACAAACTTCATCATAGTCGCTTTTCTACAAAAGAGAAGCGCATCATTATTGCACAATCTAAATGAAACCAAATAATAAAAACTATATGTATTTAGAAGGCACATAATAATACTTGCCAATAGATAGACTCCCAACTAAGAATATGCTCGTTTTAGGCGGCCAATTGTCATCATGATCTAATGTGCATTAGTTTATCCAGTAATGCAACATTACTACATTAGTTGTAACAAATATTTTCCAATTTGAGAAATGTAACACGATTCATATTCGGTGTCTTACCTTCCAGCCGTTGCCACTCCATTGCCGTATAACGGTGAAAAGCTGTCTCGGTGACGGCGTTCGAAACACTGGCGGGCCGCTGGATGTCCCGAAACCAGCCCACTCTGGTCGCGAATCTCGGCGCTCCCGACAGGAATCCAACGGCCCTGGACGACGGCAGCCCTACGGCACGGCTTGGCGGAGTGCCGGAGTCCGGAGTCGGGAGGCGGCTCGGCTCTACACCCTCGCGTTCGCGTCCTCGCCTCCCTTCCCTCGCACGATTCGCCGCGAGGAGTTTCCCCTTCCTCCGCGCGCATCCCCGCGAGAGCTCGAAAACCTAGCCGCCAAATCCATGGCTCGACGCGACCACGACGACGACGACGAGATCGACGAGGAGGAGGACGAGGAGGAGGCCTACGACCTGGACGAGGAGGAAGAGGAGGATGAGGAGGACGACTACGAGGAGGAGGCGAGGCGCGGGAAGGCCTCCCGCGGCGGCGGCGGCGGCAAGGGCGGCGGCGGCGGGCGGAAGCGGTCACGCCAAGACAACTTTATTGACGACTCGGCCATGGAGGACGAGGACGAGGAGGATGACGACGACGGCGGCGGGGGCCGGCCGAGGAAGAAGGGCGGCGGCGGGGTGCGAGGGTTCTTCGACGAGGAGGCCCAGGTCGACGAGGACGAGGAAGAAGAGGAGGAAGGCGAGGGCGAGGACGGTGAGTGGTCGCCCTATTTTATTGCGTCGTGATGCTCTGTTTATGACTTGTGTGATATTTTTCTGCAGTCTTTGTTGAGATCTGGACCTAATTTGCACGATTTCTAGAACTCGATTTGGGGATATAGTGAGAAATTAGCAATTTGTATAACACTTTATGCTCTAGATGCAATCCACCTCTTTTGTTTTGTTTTCATGACTAAGTAATAGCTGCAGGCTGGCAAGAAATTTAGTTTCATAGCAGTTGTGTAGCTAAAGCAGCTAATTTTGATGTTCGCCTTTGCTCCAGATCTTAAGACGAAGTTTAGTCATGTTTACCTATATTCATAGAGGTGCACCTGCACCCTGTGTGTGACGGCTATTTTTTTTCTAGATAAAAAAGTTAGCTCAAGTACCCTCCCAATATGTTTCGTTAACTTGTTAGTGCCTGTTCAGATCCTGTCTTAATTATCTGCTCAGTTGATAATTTGCTTCGTTGTTCAACCTCAATTCGATCTATTTATTTATCCTTTATGTAAGCTTATATTATTATTATAGCAGTGGTGGTTTGGTCAGACCTAAGTTTTTAGGGTATAAGGAACCGGGCCTAGTTGGA
>CM039126.1:9445632-9625763 GCA_022036555.1 Microstegium vimineum | reverse complement strand
CCAATCTTTCCCACAAAAATTTTAAAAACCCCCTCCCCCTTTTTCACCCAACACAAGAAAAATGTCCCAAACGGCTTCAAAACGAATGGGCAAAATGGCAAGGTCATTTCGGCAAGCAAGCGGCGAAAACCCGGGTGGCTTTCCGGCGTTTCCCTGTTGCTTGTTGCGCCGTGGGTTTTCATAATTTTTTGGTCGGAGTCTCCCCGCCGAGGGTCCTCCCTGCACTGCTGGAAAACCTGCAGGATGTTGCGGTAGGGGGCTCCTGGACGCGGCGGGGGCGGTGCCGGCGCGGTGGCGCTTGTGCTCGACGGCCCCCGGAGTCCGGGCTGAGCGCCCCCTTCCGCCATACGAAGTTAAGATATTAGATATGGTGATTTTGGCCAAACTGGCTACTTGAAACGGATGTATATTTTGTAACGTGTCCATCATAGAACATATTTTGTAACAATGCCCTCGTTTGCAATAAAGCTTTTTTGTTGCTTATTTCCACGATCATTTTCCACCCTTGTCGGGCGTTTGCCAAACCGCTGCTTGTTTTGTCCATCTTGCGGTTTTGGGTTTCAGACTTTCAGTTATGTAGGTGTCAGTGACCGGTCATTACTCCCTCCTCCCGGTATATAAGGCATGCTATCTCTCATTCAAAGAACAAAGAACGTATTTAATTTTCTTTCAACACATTAGTATTACTGTATCAATATAACATGAATAAAAAGTACTCAGTATATTCTCGGCATATTCACGATTTACTCGTTATATCTTTCCTCATCGCACATGCTGACTCGCCTCATTATCTGATCTTGTTTCATGCCGCACACTGATAACCCATAATTTTTTCTTTTGAAACGCATGACACATATCGAGTCATAACATACTAGAAAAGAATTATGAAACTGCATTTCTCATGTCATTCTTTACTGAGGTCCTGTAACTTCTATACCCAATCTTTACACAAGAATTTAAAACTCCCTACCCTTTTCAGCCACATCAAGAACAATGTGCAAACGGCTTCTAAACGAATGGGCAAAATGGCAAGCGTCATTCTCGAGCAAGCAAGCGGCGAAAAGCCGTGGCATCGCGGCGCTGCCTGATCCTGCTCTGTTGCGCTCGTCGGCTTCAGTAATTCTTTGTCGGAGTCTCGCCGCCGACGTCCTGCCTGCACTGCTGGAACACCTGCAGGATGTTGCGGTAGGGGCTGCTCCTGGACGACGGCGAGGCGGTGCCGGCGCGGTGGCGCTTGCTGCTCGACGGCCGCGAGTCCGGGCTGAGCGCCTCTTCCGCCTCCGCCTCCTCCCGCGCAGGCCGCTCCGTCTCCCCCGCGTCCTTCCGCAGAGTCTCCAGGAACGACTCCTTCAGCGCCCCATCGATCTGATGAGCAGACAAGCGAAACAGCGTTTCGTCTTCAGTTGCGGTCGATAGAGGAAAAAAGACCGCGCGGCGTGGGATTCGAATCGAGTCCAGGTCGAGGGGATGGAATCGCTCACCGTGAGAGGGCAGAAGTCCGGCATGGGCCACGCGACGGGCCCGCCGTCGTCGGGAGGCTCCGGCAAGGGCTCCACGAGCGCCATCTCCTCCGCATCCTCCTTCCCTGCTTCCTCCGCGACGCCCACGCTCGCCGCGTCGACGACGTCGTCGTCCGCCGCCGCCTCGACTTTATCCTGCGCCCGCAAACAAAGCCCACCCATGGTCAGCAAACACCACCACCAGCGGGCAACGGCGACCCTACCGATCGGGCACGCGGGGAGGGCCGGCGGAAAAGAGGAGAGGGCGAGGGATCGATTCCGGGTACCATGAAGCTCGCGCCAGCCTCCACCATCCGATCCGATCCCCTCCTCGCCTCGCCTCCGATTCCGAGAACGTCCCGGCGCCTTACCTACTCTTCCCCCCTTCGACCCTTCCTGTCGATGCGCGAGGCGGGGATCTTGGTGCGGTGCGATGGGGTTGGAGTTTGAAATGGGGGGAGCGTACCAGCCGCGTTAATTATGGGAGAGGAAATGGCCAGGAGAGGTGGGGATTTAGGGGAAATGCAAACGGCTACTTTTTGGGCCGTGCGGGATTTTAGGGGAAATGCAAACGGGAGAAGCCCGCTTGCGGATTTGTCGAGGTAGATCCGATTTGGGGGCCAGCCGGCCAGGTGAGGGGATCAGTGAAAAAGGTGAAGGACAGAGCCATCTGAAAATTCTTACTCCTATACAAGACAAAATGCTTGCAGCCAGGTTGTATTGGCACCGAATCATCGCAGTGCACGAGTCCTCATCATGCTTGGTAAGTCTATCCTCTACTACTAGGTTTCTACCCATTCTCGATATTCCTGCACAAGATACTTAGGTCTTGTTTGGCACGACTCCAACTCCGGCTCCGTGGCAGCTCCGGCGGAGGGGCCGCACCAAACACCCCAGCAGGAGGAGCCGCTTCTGCCTGTTCGCCAGAGGAGCCGGAGCCCTTTTTCACGTAGGGAGACGAAGCCGGTATTTGAGGCTTCAGTGCTCCGGCTCCGGCTCACGCACAGGAGCAGCGTGCGAGGAGCCCGGCCAAACGGCCCCTTAATTTCTAGTGTCATCAAAGCCAGACTAAGAACGGTGCACTTTGCCACATGTTTGGATTTTTGACTTTAGGTTGTCAAGCCAAACTTTGGTCATAGTCAAATCAGTCATGGTCAAAATTATGCCATGTTAGATTACAATATGTCTAGACGGTGGCCAAGCGAGAATACTAAAACATGCAAAAAAAAAACATATTACAGCTCTGAGCATGACAGGTAGGCCCATGAATCATTGCTCATTTTTTTACATCAAAAGGATCGGTAATATAGACATCTTGATTCGTCGATTTTGTTACAATGATCACAAAGGTACAGTATTGTGCTCTTGGTACTCGACGCACGCAAAATTTCAGCCTGTGCCACCAATTTTTGGTACTAAACTAGGCAAAGGAGTATAGGACAAATTACCACGGGATGACTGAAGTTTGGTTTGGATCTGACTTCAGAAGACAAATGTGCCATCAACTTGTTTGGATGAAGAGCTTAGCTGCCAGACGAATACATCCTGACCTTATGCGTCTGAAATCGAATGCCTACATGTCTCTGAGTGTTATCTGACACAAGTAGATATTTAGGGCTAGTTTGGTTTAAACCCTAGACTAGTTGTTTAGGTTCTTTTTTTTTTAGAATTACACAGAACAACGCAGATTCTTAACATGCACGTACACTTACCCCTATTAATACACGCACACAAACCCTATCCCTATGAGCAACTCCGAAGAACTGAGCTGACAGATCTCGAGCTTCACGAAGTCACCACAGACGCCTCACTGTTCAAACCCTGCATATGAACTGTTTGTACACGATTACAAAATTGCCCAATCAGACACATGTCAAATCTGTAGTACCATTTGGTTGGTGATATGATACATTGGATGAATGGCTAAAGGGGCGGACGTTGTTTGGTTGAGTTAACCTGTGTCAATTGATGTTGAGAAAGCATCTATCAGCATTAATTGGAGCCAGGCAAGATTCTAGGTGATCAATTTTGAAGGACTGGTACCAGACAACACATCTATACAGCTAGTCAAGCAACAATCTCAGGGGTTGATCCAAACATATCCCTGAAGATCTCACATAGAGATATCTGTCAGACATTTTTAGAGCATTTTCAAGAGGTTCTTTATATCTTTCCTAGTTTACATGAATAGATAATTTGGTGAAAAAACCCCTAAAATAACCTCTTCGATTGAATATCCAAATATAGATATCATCTATTTCGAATTTCTTGCTAACCAAATATGGAGAGTGACGATATTCTCTAGACTGCACACAAGATATAAAAAACTGTTTTTTGTTCTCGAATACGCAAAAAAATTGTTTATTATTGTAATTAAGAAAAAGATTGAACCATACAAACGACATGCTTCTGATAAGCATCTAGGTAATCTTATAAGTGTTTTGGGACCTACTTAACAAACTGTTTTAGAAAAAAATTGTTAGAGAATATAGAAAAATAGAAAATTTATTAAAATAACTCTCTAAATGATGATTTAGAGTAGATTTTAAAAGGCTCTTAGAGATGATCTTAGTGATCCTCTAACCAAAAATGTCCTTAAAACCGTTGTTGAAATAGTCCCTAGGTTCGGAAACCGGGCCAACATCTCGTTCATCAGTAGGGTGCAAATGAGTGATCTTTAGCGCGTCCCCAACAAGAGACTTTTTGCTAGCTACTTGCTTACGTGGAGGAGAGAGAACGTCAAAACTAAATAGCTAGCGACGAGTTCCTCGCCTAGCTCTCACGGGTCCCAATAATTCTACTCTCTCTGCCACCCGAGACCCTCTCTTGCCTATGCTGTGGGGCTCATATTTTTTATCTTTTTTTTATTTCTATCAGCTGGCGATTTGCTTTTGCTTGTTGAGGACGCCCTTAGATTATCTCCTGCCACAGGCCCAAAATCAAACCCCTACATTTCTATTTAGGAGGTGGCCTGCAAAATTTGAGGGCCAAATTCAAAGTCCAACTCTAGCCATAGTCCCCAATTCGGGGGAGAGAAATAGGAGGTCCTCTTTCTTGGGGACCCGAAATTAAATTTTGAGAGTCCTCCTAAAATGGGAGCCCAAATAGAAGAGTAAATTTTTTTGGACCAAGTCCCTAAATTTAGAATATGAGTCTATTTAGGAGGTGGGTTGGAGTTGCTCTTAGGTGCGCCTCTAAACCTCTTTAGTTTAAGAATTTATACTAATTCTCTAAATTTTTTTAAAAATAGTACAAATATTTGAACTAAAGAGATTTAGAGGTGCACCTAAAGATTACCTCTTTACACCCTGTTGAAGTAGCCCCTGCACACATTCCGGATTGGAAGCCATACTACCACCAAGTTTCATGGGCCGAGAATCAACGCCGGGCCTTCAGTGTTGGACTGTTCGTGGGCGCTCGTGAGTGACGGTCGCAGCCCACAGGCCCACGTTCTCATCCGATCGCCATAGCGAGCACAGGAACACACACGCGGATCAGATGGTGGCGACTGGCGAGGCTTTCCGATCCGGTGGATCCCGGGAGGCCCACCAGCAGGTACAGGGCGCGGCGGGACCGGGGCGCCCAGCGCAGCACAGCAAAGGAGGACTGAGGACGGACTTAACGCGGAGAGAGGGTACGGGCCGCCAGGGAGGGCGCGGGCCCCGCTCGATTGAATCAACCCCCCTTCCCGCCACCAAGGGCCCACTAAATCTAATGAGCCGCGGGGCCCAGTCGCTTGCGGGTTGGCTTGTGCAGCCAGCCTGCTGGAGTGCTGGTGGAGTCCCCACCCCGGCCAGGAAGCCTCCGTGGCACTGGGCCCTGGGCGCCCAGCGCCACGTGTGCGTCAGCGGTGAGCCCTTCCTCTCCCTCGTCGCCGTCAGGCGGAGGAGATGCGTCTTGAGCTGGTCCAAAGGTCCAGTACTACTCCAATCGTTGCTAGTACTGTCACCGAGCGATCGAGCGAGCGACGAAATTCAACGGGTGGACTTTGCATATGATTGTTTGTTTCCTCTCTCTCCCTCTAAAAAAGGATGTTTTTTTTTGAAAAAATAAAATAAAATTCTGAACGTGAAAGAGAGACAAAAATAGCTGCAAATGCCGCATATAGTGCCAGCTCCTTGTTACTACCGTGCACCGATCCAACCACCTGTCAGCTGCCACTGAAGGACGGACGTGCAGACGTGTAGTGTAGCATCCAGTCCACTGAGGTCGGATAGATGCAGCCTTTTTTCTTGCCCGCTTTTGCGAACGTATCCAGCCGTGTCCACTGCGCTTGCACGAGCCTAGCCTGCTGCAGCTGCTACCGTATCATCCTGACCTGGGCTACAAGCCAAAGGCGTCTTTTACCAGTGCCGGCGGAGAGCTAGCGCGCGGGCGTCCAGTTGGGCAGTGTGGACAAGCGTCATTTCTGCAGCGGCCGCGCGGATTTGCCGAACCGAGCATCGGGTGCCGCAAGCAAGTACAGCAGCCCGGATGCGGAAGCGGCAAGGATCCCGACCCGACCCCCGCGCGCGCTTGGATCGATTCGATCGCCTCCATCCCATCCCGTCCAAATCTGCTGCCCAATCGGTGACGGCAACGTCCCGCCGGCCCGGCGCCGTGTCGTGTCGTGTGTTGGACTTCCACCGTGTCTGTCTGGCTGCCTGGCTGGCTGGCCGCCGGCAACGGGGCCGTGACCTGTGCTCAGTCGATCGAGAGGGAAATCCGAACCCCCGCCTCGTCGTTGTCTCGTCGCAGTGTTTTACCTGGGTCCTTGTGTTGCCATTGCTGTCGATCTGTTGCTTGGAGCAGCTAGCCGACTTGGCTGGCTGCCGCTGTCGAAAGAAAAATAAAATGGCGGGTGGGTGGCTGGACATGAACGTACTGCAGCCTCACTGCTCATCGGTAAATGTATGTACCGTTCGTCGTTGTCCTGCGATCCCTAGTTGGGACAGTAGGCTTCTTCATCGTCTTCATAATAGCGCGAGGCCGACGGCCTCGACGAACCCATTTGCTTGTAGACGCACGAGAAGAATCTGCACGCCACTTTTTTTTTTTATTTGTGTGTCTCGGGATCTCTCCTTTGCTTGTATATATTTTATTTGATCTGTGCGTCCGTCCATGGTTTTCTATTTTCTCAACAATGAATAGCAGAGTTACACAGCTCAAATTGAATCTGTTCTTTGTTCTTTCTCGTTTACATTTCTCGATGCCTTATAATGACACACCCGCCCTTTTATTTATTTTTTAATTTGTGAAACCCATATATGCAAATAAATACATACTGCACGGAATGATTTTACTAGACTTTTTTTTTCAGTTTCAGAAGAAACGACTCGTCAACCATTGCTAAAAGCTGGTGGTACCGTTTTGTTTAGGAAGGTTTCAAGCATAATCATTACCTGCAATAAGCTATAAAAGCCATGAGTTTTCTTATTTGAAATATGTTGTTAATCCAAAAAGAATACTCAAGACAACCATTATTTATTCTCAATCTAGAGTCATATATACCTAATTATATATGACATTGCTTGCACTGCACAATATGGCTAGTTATTATGCATTAGATATATTTATTTCACTACTTGCATGACTGAAAGTATACATGTAACTAACTTTGTGCTGATATATTTCTTATGAATAGATTTAATTTCGAACCTGTTTCAGTCTTGTTGTGCAATAACATATTTGCACTACATTTATCAAATGGTATCTTCTTTGATCTGCATATAAATAATCTAGTTTAATTTCTCACTTCCATCCTATATGTAATTTTGTTCACTTTTGTCAATAACTTACGTATTGAGACTTGAGAGTTCAATCAATAGTCTTATGGAGTTTAGGTTTAGAGCACTAGATCAAAGTAGATGGAAGGAGAAAGGTTTTGTCACAAACAATCCTCTTTGCTTATATTTTGCTTTATTTTTTTGGGGAACAACTTATTTTGCTTGATAAACATCTTTTTAGTAAAAACACAACCACCAAAAGTTATTTTGGGCAATCATCGCCTTAACCACCAACTACCTCAAATGAGAAAAAACTAATCTAGGGACTATTTTACATTAGTATCTATTGAATTATTTCACCACATAAATAGGAAATATGGATCCAATTTAGGAGTTTGACTCGATCTTGAAAGGACTTTCTTTTTAAGATACAACAAAGTTGTCAAACCCAATGAATTTTCTGAGGACTCCATACAAAATTAAGATTCAATCTTCATGTTGATAACATATCTGAGTAAAGTCTCTTATGATTAATTTTAATAACTATATTGTGAAACTATAAAGTCACATGCTAATACATTTTATCATGATCCACCAACCATTTTTTTCACAATAGTGCTCATGTTGATATGCTAGTGGCTATGCATATAGTAGCAAATTTAATATGCTAACGTCTAAGTGTAAATATCTTCCTATATTGTTTATTCTTTCCTAGTATCAAAATAAATATTTCCATTTTAAGGTGGTGACATAATGAGCAAAAACTTAATTCCATATTTAATGCTTGCCAATTTCTATAAGACCGATCACTTTAGTAGTATGATTTTCTAGAGAGCTATCTGTGGACGGAAAGACCAAAAGGGATCAAATCTGGTAATCTTGTCTCCAAATCATCCTCATATGTTCTATATATATCCAAATCCAGCATAATCAATTCCAACTATTTTTTTAAAAAATTTGAAAATTTTGCTTGACTAGATAGTAAGCTGGACATCCATGTTATGTAATTATATATTGAAGAACATGGAAATTTTGATGTTCACTATTATGAATCAATGACATGGATTATGTACTTCTTCTCTCAATCTATAAAATTCAAAAAAAAAATCAAGTATATCACACATATTGATAATGTATCAAAATAATTAAAACAAAATAAAACTTATTCACTTTTATTTTTGAAATACTTGATAGCCAAATGAAATATTGAAATGTCTCCTCTACATAAAATGAATACATATTGCTAGGATGTTGCTAATCCAAAAAGAACTTTTAAAGCCAAAAGGCTCATTTTTAAGCCATGGTCATATTATTTGTAACTTTTCTTGCAAAGGATAATGATTTTTAGTTTTGAACTAGGTGTATTTGATAATAAAAAATATACTTAAACTTTGTGATGACACATTTCTTATAAATATATTTAATATAATGTTTTTATTTTAGAAATCAATAAATTGTATGCACATACGCTTAGTCCAACAATATACTCTTTTTAGTGTATATATACAAATCACAATCATCCATTATGTGAGCACAATATAGTTGAAACTTTATTAGATTATCAATAACTCATAGATAGGAATTTCAATCAACCATGATTTGGAGTTAAGGAGCAAGGAACAAGAGCACTGAATTATATCCTCATTGATTACTACTTTTACTTTTGTAATCCTATGTTAGCAGAAATAAGGTAACGATATTTATTTTGGGTAACCATATTGACCGTCAACTACCATGGAGATGTATTATTTTTAAAATTTTAGTACCTTTACATCCATGTATGGTTTATTTTGACTGCACAAATTAAAATGATGGATGCAACTTAATAGCTGAATTTACAACTTTATGGGGCATGATATCTAGAATAAAACATATGTACCTAAGCACTTCTATTGACAAGGACTCCAAATAAAAATATATTTAATATCCATATTGATGAACATATAGGTTTTATGTTTTAACCCGATTATAACTAAATTTAATGACTAAAACTTAAACTATAAGAATACATTATGACCAATCGTATCATCACATCTAGCCATTCTTGGTAATCACAATGCTTACCTCAATATTCTAGTTGCTAGGCATACAATTATAGGGTCACCAGTTATATGCAACTTTCTAATCTAACTTTATGAAGTACAAATATGATACTATATTGATTACTTCCTTTCTAGGATAAAAATCAATATTGCCATATTAAGAGGGTATCAAAGTAGAAAAAACTTAATGCCATATTAAATACTTACTAAACTATGAAAAAATTTATTAGCAAGATATGCGTGAATGATTTTCGGATGTAAAAAAGGAACCGAACCCAATAAGCCTATTTCTTCAAAGCATATCCATCTATTTGCACCCGAATCCAACATAAATCAATTCTAACCATTTTAGAAATTATACTGATTATATCGTTGCTAGTGCTGAGTCATGGTTATGAACTGTTATCGTTAGTGGTAATTCCTATTTCATTTCAAAATATCTAGTTTCTCTTATATTATTATTTGTAAGGCTGTACGCACCGGAGGACGGTAAACGATTACTGCAGTAGAAAATTCACGCAGCGCAGTGCGCTACCGGCAACTGGACGCGCGCACCTACGGCAAGAATAGCGCTGGCCAGCAACACACGACATGCATACATACGTCTTGGTTTTTGTGCAATACCATTTCAATGGTATAAAAAATGGTATAACTCATACACTAAAAAAGGCAAATTAAATTCCGTTTATACCATTAAATTTGTTTCAATAAATCCTTTCAAACAAGATCTCACATGGATATATTTAAATAAATTTTATTTATAAACATGTGAGGTCATCGTTGACAGTTGATATAGAGTATGAGATATAGAGGATGATGAGTGCGGAAGCAAGATGTATAGAGGAGAGAATCTTGATGACTATGACAGATAAATGATGAATTTAGAGGAATAACAGTGCGGATAGTCTAATACAAAATTATAACCATAAAGAAAAGTTTTGAATACAAATTTAATTATATTATTTACATATAATAAGTTTTTTTTATCATGTCCATGGTAATTGTTCTTTTTTTTAAAAAAAAGATTATGATGGTTTCTAGTTCAATATACAAGATTTGAATCGATAACAAAAGACTAACATCTGACATTTTGATATTTTTTTCTTTGTTGCACATGCCATATCTTCAAAAGAGTATGCTTGTTCTAGAACATGAGAAATAATCAATAATATGTGTTAATGACGACAACCATCATTGCTCAATGAATATAGTGATGTGAAAAAATTGAAGCTGGAAGATGAGTCACACTACATTATATACAATTCATAGTTTTGGCTCATTGTTATCAATTTCAAACTTGGGTTAGTTAAATAACATCATAAATAAAAAGCTAGAAATTTAAATTACTTAGATCAATTGCCACTAAAAAATAACTATGCAAATGGAAATAAAAGAACAATAATGCGTTGTTGTAGTAATGATTTCTATCATTCTGATCACATGTAAGAAAAGCTCCTAGTGATTATAAGACATAAAATACTTAAAGAGCCTCAGATCAAGTGGATTAGAGATTGAATTAATTGGAGTTTGTAGTAAATATCATATTTTCAGTTCTTTCATTGATCCACACTACACTATGAGTGTACATGGCAGAACATTGATAGGAATAGACATGTGGTCATAATGTAAATAACTATGATGTTACTTTTAGCAATTTCATCTATAATCCTCGCGCTATATATTTCAAGGTATATGTATGAACACAAATGGAACCACACACTCTATCCAAGTAGTGCAAAATTTATAGTACAAATATAGATTGCAAGCTTATTGATCATGCATCATGTAGTTCGCACAAAGTGTTCAAAAAGCATTTCCATTAGTATGAAGCTCCAAAATTTTCAAATCAATACAAATTTCTCTCAAATAGAGGGTATTCGGTTAAATTCATACAAATTTCTCTCAGATGAAGAGTATATAATCAAACAAATACAAAATTCTCTTGATGGTAAGCATACAAACATTAATGGAGCATTTTGATAACTAGTTACCCAATTCACCAATAAAGTTCTAGCTCTATTGCTAAGTTGAACTATGATGTATCAAATTTACATTACAAAGTATTGCTCAACCTTGAACAGTATTGGATCAACAATTTGTTAATAGAAGTCTATTAGCAAGTTTGAACCATTGCATGCTTGAAATTTATGTTATGAGAATTTGCTTGAATGGAAAACATATGGGAATGATATATGGAGTATTTGGACCATGCATCCATAATCAAATCCACACATAGTTCTTGTCATGCTAGTAAGTACGAAGAATTACATGCTTTAAATGTACATTTCTGGCTTGAATAAAAGAATGATACTAGAACATTTAGCATATCCATTCTCTAATTCACAAGTTAAGTTTTGAAACTCGGTTCTTTTAATAAGAGAGAAGCACTACATGCTATGTGCAAGTTAACGTCATAGTACATTTACGCTATTAGCATATCAGGTGTATGCATGGATGAAAAATAGTATGTGTAATTTTACGTTAAAGGATTAAGTTTCCATATAATATGTGCAAATTTACGTTATAGGATTACATTTCCACACGGATAAGAACAATACGTGCAAATTTGCGTTACAAGATCTAAAAATTACACGAATTTACAAATTTACGTTACAACATATTAAATTTTGATACAATACGTGCAAATTTACGTTATAGTTTAGACCCCAACATGGATAAAAACAAAAAAAAGCAAATTTACGTAACAAGATCTAAACATTACACGAATTTACTTTTTTACGTTACAGGATTACGCGCCGACACAAATAAAAATAAAACGTACAAATTTACGTTACAAGATCTAAACATTACACGGATTTACAAATTTGCGTTACAGGATTACGCGCCGACACGAATAAAAACAAAAACGTATTAAAGCGAATTTACCGACTTATGGTTGATCAGTGTGAGGTCCAAATTCAGTAAGAACAGGAGCAGACACATACTACATTACACATATATATTTCATAACAAAATAGTGGCCAAATATTTATAAGAAAAAGCTTTGAAAAATAAATGAAAAAGAAAACAAATCTATCATTTATTCAGCCGTGGAGAGGTCTGCGGGTGGAGTGGGATGGGGAATCTGATGAGGAAATGCAGCATGCAGACCCGACCCGTTTGGCCTTAAATGGCTCCAGCTGTTCCCATCCAAACCCAACAGAGGGACTGTAGAGAGAGAAAGAGAGTAGTCATGGCCTCGCCGGGCGCCCAGCGGCCTGCGCTGCTTAAAAACCTCGGCCCTTAATTCGCTCGCACCGGTTACTACTGCTCCTGCTTCCTCACACCACCCTCCCTCTCCTCTCCTCTCCTGCTGCCAGAGCAGGAGGAAGAAAGATTGGCAGCAAGCAACAGTTCATAGACCAACCAAGGAGCGGGCCGGCCGGGGAGCGAGGACGGCGAGCGCGAGCAAGTGTAACTGTTGCCAAAGAATAGGGAGAGAGAGAGAGAGAGAGAGATAATCGCTAGCAAGGAAGGAAACCAGGTGGAAGCTAGCGGAGGCGCGGGGGAGAATGGCGTGAAGCATGGCTGGATCCAAGGTTTCACGATACCCGCCTGCCTATTCTGCTGCAGCAGCGTTCGTCTCCAGTTGGAAGGCGGCTACCACCCCGGCGCTGTCTTGCCCGGCCTGCTGCTACTCATCGTCGTGTATAAATAGGAGCAGCAGGGGGCCAGCCCACACAAGGCACTACTGCAGCGGCACTACAGCACAGAGATCTCTCCTCCTTCGCCGCCTACAGCTGTTGTAGAGCGAGGGGAGAGCCAGCCAGCGAGCGAGCGAGCAAGAGGGAGACGACGAGAAGGTTGGTAGTAGGTGGGTCGTCGCTGCTAGCCTGCCTGCTGCAGCCAGCAATGGATTTCGGCGACGAACCTGAGGGCTCCGACAGCCAGCGCCAGCGGAAGCGCTACCACCGTCACACCCCGCGCCAGATTCAGCAGCTCGAGGCGTACGATTAATTCTCTCTTGTTTCTTCCTTTTCGTTTCCATTTCTTTCTTTTGCTGTCGTTGATGCGTCGTCGTCGTCGCCGTCGTCGTGATGATGATGGCTGATGGGAAGAAGCAGGAATGTAATGGTGCGTGTGTTCGCCGGTGACTGCAGGATGTTCAAGGAGTGCCCGCACCCCGACGAGAACCAGCGCGCCGCGCTCAGCCGGGAGCTCGGCCTGGAGCCGCGCCAGATCAAGTTCTGGTTCCAGAACCGCCGCACCCAGATGAAGGTAAGTGTCCCAGTTCCTTTGATTTTTTTTTCTCTTCTTCTTCTTTCATTCACGAGGTCGCCGTGTTTCATCTCCACCTTCTTATGGCCGGCTTGTTTTCCACGGGTGGGTTGTTCTTGCAGGCGCAGCACGAGCGCGCGGACAACTGCTTCCTTCGCGCGGAGAACGACAAGATCCGGTGCGAGAACATCACCATGCGCGAGGCTCTCAAGAACGTCATCTGCCCCAACTGTGGCGGCCCGCCCGTCGCCGAGGACTTCTTCGACGAGCAGAAGCTGCGCATGGAGAACGCCCGCCTCAAAGAAGAGGTAAATCCTAAATCGCGACTTCACCAACGCGCTGTTTCCGGCGACGTCCTCGCCGGCTGTGTAATTTTCTGTACTGAAATGACGCCCTTCATTCTTGGACGGACCTGCTGCAGCTGGACCGGGTGTCGAGCATCACGTCCAAGTACCTGGGCCGGCCGTTCACGCAGATGCCGCCGGTGCCAACAATGTCCGTGTCGTCACTGGACCTGTCCGTGGGCGGGGGGATGCCAGGGCAGGTGCCCCTGGGGGGGCCGTCGCTAGACCTCGACCTCCTAAGCGGCTGCTCGTCCGGGATGCCGTACCAGATGCCGGCGCCCGTGACGGAAATGGAGCGGCCCATGATGGTGGACATGGCGGCGCGCGCCATGGACGAGCTCATCCGGCTCGCGCAGGCCGGTAACCAAATCTGGGTCAAGGGCATGCCTGGCGGCGGGGACGCCATGGAGGTTCTCAACGTCGCCACCTATGACAGCCTCTTCGCCAAGCCCGGCGCCGCGTTCCGCCCGCCGGATATCAATGTCGAGGGCTCCAGGGAATCCGGCCTCGTGTTCATGAGCGCCGTCGCGCTCGTCGACGTCTTCATGGACACGGTACGCTTGCGCATTTGTTCTTTTTCGCTTCGTCTCTTCCAGCGCCATGACGATGGCTGATCGATGTTGTCGTTGTTGTTGTTGCAGAACAAGTGGATGGAATTCTTCCCCGGCATTGTGTCCAAGGCGCAGACCGTCGATGTTCTCGTGAACGGCTTGGGCGGGAGGAGCGAGTCCTTGATCATGGTAAGTAATGCCGTCGAATCTAATCTCTGCATTAGATGGAATAAACAGACAATGCTGCATTGGATTGGAAGGAAATTAAAACTAATGGCCGGCGTCGTGTTGTTTGTTGCGCAGATGTACGAGGAGCTGCACATCATGACGCCGTTGGTGCCGACTCGCGAGCTGAGCTTCCTCCGCTACTGCAAGCAGATCGAGCAGGGGTTGTGGGCCGTCGCCGACGTGTCCCTGGACGGGCAGCGCGACGCGCACTACGGCATGCCGTCCCGCTCCCGTCGCATGCCGTCGGGGTGCCTCATCGCCGACATGTCAAATGGCTACTCCAAGGTTGTGATCGATCGACGCTGAGCAGCTCTCATGCCCCTGTGCGAGCAGGCTGTGTGCTCCACGTGCACGTGCATTCCCCTGTGCTAGTGCTAGTGCTACAATACAACAATGGTTGTTGGTGCCCCAGACCTGACCTGACCTGACCTGACCTGACACGTTCATGTCTGCAGGTGACCTGGGTGGAACACATGGAGATGGAGCAGATGCTCCCGATCAACGTCCTCTACCGCAACATCGTGCTGAGCGGCGCCGCGTTCGGCGCGCACCGCTGGCTCGCCGCGCTGCAGAGTGCGTGCGAGCGGTTCGCGTCCCTGGCTACCCTCGGCGTGCCGCACCACGACATCGCCGGAGGTATTGCTAGCAGTTCTGTACTTCTGTGGATAGAACAGAATATATTATTAGAATGTGGAGTTTAATTCTTGCGATCGCCCGGCATGCAGTGACGCCGGAGGGGAAGCGGAGCATGATGAAGCTGTCGCAGCGGATGGTGAGCAGCTTCTGCGCGAGCCTGAGCTCGTCGCCGCTGCAGCGGTGGACACTGCTGTCCGGCACCACGGACGTGAGCGTCCGAGTGTCCACGCACCGCAGCACGGACTCCGGCCAGCCCAACGGCGTCGTCCTCAGCGCCGCCACCTCCATCTGGCTGCCCGTCCTCGGCGACCACGTGTTCGCCTTCGTCCGCGACGAGAACGCGCGATCCCAGGTACCGTCCGTCTGTCCGGCCACACACACAACACACCCACCACCCGGCACCCGCGGCCGCATCGCGCTTGTCTTTTAACGCTAGCTCACGACGCCTTGAATGGTGTTGCTTCTGCGGCCTTTTGCCATTGCAGTGGGACGTCCTGTCGCACGGCGCTCAGGTTCAGGAGGTGTCGCGCATCCCCAACGGCTCCAACCCCGGCAACTGCATCTCCCTGCTGAGAGTGAGCAACCAAACATTTCTTGTTGAATTAATCCCTGGCCCTGTCGTTGACGATGATGATCGAATTGATGGTTGGTGTGTGCGACGTCGATCGCAGGGGCTGAACGCGAACCAGAACAGCATGCTGATCCTTCAAGAGAGCTGCACGGACGCGTCGGGGGCGCTAGTGGTGTACTCGCCGATCGACATCCCGGCAGCGAACGTGGTGATGAGCGGCGAGGACCCGTCAGGCATCCCGCTGCTACCGTCAGGCTTCGCCATCCTGCCAGGTGGACGGCCAGGGTCCGGCGCCGGCGCGTCCAGCAGCGCCGTCCCGCTCGCCTCGTCACCCGGCTGCGTGCTCACCGTCGCGTTCCAGATCCTCGTCAGCAACCTGCCGTCGTCCAGGCTCAACGCCGAGTCCGTCGCCACCGTCAACAGCCTCATCGGCACCACCGTGCAGCAGATCAAGGCGGCGCTCAACTGCGCCGGCCCTTGATTTGATCGGCTCGTCCCGCCGCCGCCGCCGCCGTCTCGCCTCGTCTCACCCTCCGCCGCCGCCACAGTGACTGAGGAGAGTTGGTTGGCCCGTTGAATGCTCGCATTCATGGAGTCCACCTGCCGCTGCTCCCGAAGCTGACGCAACTCTCTCGCTCTCCCTCCATCAACCTATCCATGATCCATCACCACCACCACCACCATAACAGCTTCCGATCCTTCCTTTAGATTCAATGTCGTTTTCCTTTGCTTAAAATTCTCATCAGGATTCGCCGAGTTTTCCTCTCCTTTTTTTCTCCTTCTTCCTTCTTCCTTAGGAGGCATTCGTTCGTGCGCCAAAGAAAGATCCATCGAAGGCTTTATGAGACTGAGGGAGTCAAGAACGCACCATGCTAGCTACCTTTTCCCTTTCCTCTCGCTGCAGCCAGTTATTTCCTAGCTCGCCACCACAGTCCAGCTCCAGTCCACAGTTCCCTTCTTCCTTTTTTTTTTCCCCTTTGAGCTTGCATTGCATGCCCATCCTTGTCATGTCGCCATTGTCGTTGGTGCCGCAGCAGAGGATGAATGGTTCGGGTATTGACTTCTGTCCATTAATGTAAAGCCTTCAATGAACATTCATTTCGATTATAAATGGAAAGGAAAAAAAAAACAAGTTCTGGTAAAAAGCTGTGCGATGCATGTGTTTTCATGGCCTGATGCCCCCCTGATTAATTCCTTTTACGGATGGTGATGCTATTGCTGGAGCACCGGTGTAGACCGGTTGTTCGGGTTCGGCTTGCTTGCCCTCAACCTGTCTCGTCGCTGTCGTTCATCATCGGTTGCAACGGCGGCGGCCCAGGCAGGTGCAGGTGGCACGTCCTCCAGTTGCCGTGCCCCGCGCGCGGCGGCGTCCGTCGCCACTGCCCACTACTGCGGCAGGCGGTGGCGGCCGATTTGGACGCGGCGGACGTGCGATTCAAGTGCGCGCAGTCGTAAGTGGGTGGCACTGGCACTGGCACTGGCACTGGCACTGGCACACACATCGCCGTGCTAGCTAGCACCCCTGCGACGGTCGCTTTAATACGGTGGTTGGCTGGGCCGCCAGCCCGGGATCAAGGCAAGGCTACAGAGCTTACGGCAGCGTGATGGGATCGGCATCCCACGCATGCACGAGGCCGGCCGTAGTCCATGCTCCATTCCATGGTATCCCGCACGGCATGACTGCGCGCTAGCGTGATCCTAGCTCGTTCTTCCACTTTTTTTTCTCTATTATTACGCCGCGATACTCTCACGACCCTTTTTAGGGTGCTGGTTTAGGGTTTTTACTGCAAACTAGTAGAGCTTTGGGTTCACCGACCTAGCGTTCAGTGTGTGGTGACAGCCCAAGTGGCTAAGGTGTAAAAAGAACATCATGACAACGTTCATGGTGTCAAGGCGATAAAGAAACAGTTTGGATCATCGCATTCTGAGGTCCGGAGGGTCTTCATGATCGATTTATTTTAGGAATGATCATACATATGTTGCAATTATAGATGGCTAAACGTGCCACATTATATTTTTAGGAATGACCATGCATACATCGCAATTATAGATTGCTAAATGTGCTGCCCGGTCTGGCACGACACGGGCCCAATGAAGACACAACCAAACCACTGTTGGACCGGCACAACCAAATACGACCCTTCCATGTCGCGCCTACCCATGGGGTGTGTCTTCGGCCCAGCTACGACCCTAAGTTGGCTTAATTGTGTTGGGCCAGCCCGACAACCCGTTGAGCCGCTAGGCCGCGCGCTACTGTGATACGCGATGGTCGAGTCTATGCACCTGCACCGCCAGGTCGCATCCGCCCCGAGAAGGTCAGGACGTGCTCTGGCGTTGCTAGGCTGCCGATGTCGTCCTCAAGAAGGCTAGGGTAATGCCTTGATGCTAACAAGCCACCGACGCCAGTGCTAGTGAAACTAAGAAGGGAGTCAAGGGGAGCCAGGATGGAGTCGGTCGTGGAATAGAGACTACTTGAGAGCAGCGATGTTAGAAGGAATCAGAGTCCGACAAGAGCGACACTATTGAAAAGGAGGAATCATAAGCGATGAAAAGAAACTTGGGAGGGGAGGGAAGAGCCGAAGGGGTGGCAGCGGGTGGGAATCATGAGAGTGTTGAGAAAGGGGTTTAGAAGTTGAGATAGATTCTATTATTTATATAGTTATAGGCTAATCAGGTTGGGCCAACATGTTATATACCTAAATAACAGTCCAGGTATGACCCTCTCGTCGAGCTAGGACTACATATGCATAATGACTATCGAGCTATGGGTCGTGCTCATGAGTGTCGGGCCATATGGCCATCTATAGCCGCAATTTTCTCTTTTTTTTGAAGAGGCAATCAAGCAAGAAACAAACATGATAGAACAACAAGGTAACATTATAGTGAAATGTTTACTACATGATGGATTTGTGGAGGTCAAGGAGGATGGGTGTTTGGGATGATCAAGAAATACCTCAGTGGTTGTAGTTGGAGCAGAGTAGAATAGAAACAAAGTTTGAAGAGGTCAAAGACATTCTTGTTAAGATGTAGATGTTGTTGGTGAATCTTCTCATTCACGTTTCCCTCCAACAATAGATTAGACATTGACAAGATGGTAAATGACCACTCTCCCTTTTTGATACCAAGCAAGGCATGTATGAAAAACACACGAGAGACAAGAAACAAGGAAGGAATTGATCTCTTGTTCATAGAATAGATGGGTAAAGGCTCCTGGAGTATATTCGGTATAAGCCTTGAATTATCCCATAATTATACCTAATCTAGGGATAATCCTTGATCTCTCCAATCCAACGATTATGTTAATAGATCAAAACCAACTTAGCAAAGATGCTCTTCAGATTCTTACAATCCTCACAGATTCTAGTCTTGTGTCCAAGCTTCTAATACCTCCAATGACCCTAAAAGAGAATCTCACCATTCCAAGGTAACTCTGAGTCACACCTACATCTGTGGATGGGGTCCGATTGAACAATAACTAACTTTCTGAGTTCTTCATAAACCCATCATGAGAAATAACTTATCGAAGTAAAGAACTTCCTCTGATCAAAACTTACTTTCCATGTTTGATTAACAATGAGGTTTTCTAAGTATCCGTAGAACCAAATGTAGATGTACTACCTCATTCCTATGTTATCAATGCCAACTTGTCTTATGTATGTTGAAGATTGAACTTTGAACTAATGATATCTCGAATTGAAGATCAATCTTGGCGAAAAATGTGCTCCTTCCAATCCTGAGCAAAAAATACTTGCACTTGATAGGGACTTCTCAATCGTAGGAATTATCGATACTTCCAAGTGAAGTTCTAGAATGTATGAATCCTTCATCTTGTAGCCTCTTTAACTTGGTTACCCCCTTATGAAGAGATAAACTAGGGGATACCAAAGGATAGCCTGAATCTTCTTCTGATGAATCTATCATAAAGACCTTTTGATATCCATGAAAAACCTCAAGTGCATAAACAAGAACAAGTACTCTAAAATTTTTGGCGAGCAAAAAAATAGAAGCTCAGTAAACCAGCTATAGCCCATGTTATATTAATCCAATGTAGTCATACATTGGAAAGATGATGAAATCCTCTACAACTTTCATGTAGAACACTTTTTTCAGATTCGACAGCTAAGTTAGTTGAAAATGGCACATAACCAAAACAACATAGAAACTTGAACGTGTGATGATTATATCTCTCAAACCAAAATGGACATTAAGGTGATTCTTGTGGTCAGAGAAAAATTGAAGTCTACTATTGTCCACAAAGTGTCCATGATTTTGGGTCTTCCAGATTTAGATACAAAATATGAAGGCAGACTGCTCCAAAATAGGATAAGGCAGACAAAGAAAACCATCCTGACTATCTATTCATTAATCCTTAGACCTCATGACTATATCTATAGAAAATTGTGGGCATACTCCACAAAATCAATGAAATCATTATGATTCCAAAATAAGATTAAGAATAATGACAAACCATCTAAACACTAAAGCTTCAAACTTCAAACATTGACTCGACTTGCGACACCATCATCCTGTTGTACTATGTGTAAAAATCATAAGACTTATCTTTAGTTTTTGCAAGAAGTTGGCGAGTAATAGTTCTAAAAGCATATCAAAGTAGGGAGTGAAGATAAGAATAAATGCTTAAAACAAGCATCAAGGAGGAGATGAATATCAAGGGTAGGGATATAGTAAAGAAGAAAAAAACAAGGTTTATAGAACAGGAGAGTTATAGCTATTCATAAACCTTATGATGACAATTTCTAACTAGGCTTGCGTCCTACATTCAACATTGCTTTGATACAACTTTGTACGAATTAGTTTTTAGAGAAAAAGCGTAATCACACCATACATGAGCCCCGAAGTCAAATCACACATATATTAACAAAATAAGGGGTAATATCAAAGAAAATGCTTATTACATAATATATTAGTACAAAAAAATAACCTTAGACAATAAAGAACGAAAATATAACTTTGATCTTTAGGTGAAGACTCCAACTCCATGGGTACAAGTGGCTGGTTGATCACAAGCCTCCTAGTGTTAGTTGCTCGCATGAGGAGGGGGTGAGCGGGGTCATGTGGGCCTAGGCCAGTGCGCCCATGGGAAGAAGTGAGGCAAGGGTAGGCTGGGCTGGGCCACTATGCTGGCTTCGTTTTGTCTAATTCCTTTCCCTTTTCTATTTTTTTCCATTTCTATTTCTTTCTTCCCAGTCTACGTTGTACACATGTATACTTTTACATGTATACACTCCTCGGGTGGTTCCAGTAGGTCAACCTTATGAGGTTTGCCACTCTAGGGTCTCATGAACACACATGTTACTTAGTTTATAAAGTCAATCAATTATTTATTATCATGCATAAGAATCAAGAAGAAAATCACAAGTTTTTTTTATTAATGCACATGCTCAATTGTGCTAGTTAGGGTTCACCTAGTGCATCTAGAGTTGGCTTCCTAGTATGTCCACTCACCATACAAGGTTTTGGAAAAAAAGATTTAAAAAGTTTAGATTTTTGGCTCTGAGATTTTTAGGGTTGGTTGCACAATATGTGAACTTCATGATCAACCAAGTAGGTGAGATCCAACCCCATCAAGGTCCAACAAGGTGTTATGCAACACCCCAAACTTTCTTGGCAATGCAACAAGAGAATGCATGCCAATGGGCGGCATATTGGAGGATGGAGGCACATGGGCCTCACTCCACCTTGGAAGGGCCAACTAAAAGGACAAGTGCGAACTAGTGAGAACCATGAACTTAATTCCAATAAAATGTTAATTAAAGGCTAACACACATGCACAAGTGTATGGATCACTTAGTGTTAGCACTTGGAAGCTTAGGAGAAAGTTTCAAGCCGTTTGGACTGAAAATGGAGGTTCGGGTGCTAGGGTTGTCTTGGGTCCAAACCATTTATTTGGGTTCAGAGGCATACCCTAGGGTCACTACTCTGTCGAGGAAGGATCGGACGCATTGAGATTAGTCCAGACACATGGTCTGGATGCCATCCGAAGCTCCTGGAGCTCTCTAGAACTCTCTGTATAGAGTCCGGACGGTGACCTTTAGTCTAGAGGCGAAGGTCCGGACACTGAATATGAAGTTTGGAGCTCTCTAGAAGCTCTCTGAGTTGAGTCCGGATGCAATACTTTGGTCCATACATGAGGATCCAGACAGTTGTCTGGAGGTTGGGAGCTCTCTTGATGCTTATTGTGTAACATCTGGACGCTGTGTAGATTGGTCTGGAAGTGGACTATTCATCATGTCCGCAGGTGTGTTTCAGCAAGAAAACGTTCGCGCCAACGGTCAATTTGAACTGAAAGAAGGGTCTGGACGCATGGGATATGGTCCGGACCATAGACGCAGGTAGCGTCCGGAGGTACGGCAGAAAGCATGGTGATGGGGGCAAATGGCTAGTTTCGAATGGGATGGCTATATATGTGTTTTGGCCGGCCCTTGGGGCAACTCTTGCATTCTCCATTCATTCCTACACTTGTGCTAGCCTGAGCAAGCCTCCACCACTCATTCTCTTGATAGAATTGATCATTTCATGAGAGTTTGAGTGAACCAAGTGCATTGATTCATACATTGCATCTTAGTGGCACTTGGTGATCGTTGTCATCGTGGGAGCTCTTGTTATTCTTGGAGTTTGTCGACTCCTAGATGGCTTGGTGCGATGAGGATCATTGAGCAGAGGAAGGTGATTGTCTCCGGCTCCGATCGGTGGATTGTGAGGGGTTCTTGAACCTTCCCCACGAGATTCATGAAAGGTATCTCTAGTGGATTGCGCGTAGCTTGTGGATCCCTATCCTGTGTTGATTGAGCAGCACCCGGTTGCGGGTTAGGCATGTCAAGCCTATTAGCACGTGAATCACCAAGTAGGTGTATCACTACAACGAGGAGTAGCTTGCCGACAAGCAAGTGAACATCGATAAAAATCATTGTGTTAATCTCTTTGTCGAGGATTTCTCTTGTGTATTGATTCATTGGATATTCATTGATTGCTCCTCTCCACGTTGGTATAACCATTCCATCTCTAGTCTTGCAAAGTATAATCGCACATATATATCAACCATTCTATCTCTAGTCTTGCAAAGTATAATTGCACATACATATCTTGTATATCATATTGCTTAGCATAGTTTTATTTATTGATTTAGCTATGTTGTATTGGCTAACTTTAACACTTGATCTATTTGTCTAGCTTACTTGTGTGAATTAGAATTACTTGTGCTAGAAACTAGAATTGTGGATAGGTGGCTTGCAACACTTGATTAGTGCTAGTACAAAACTCGCTTTAGCCTTTTGTGTTACTAATCATCTTGTCTAGTGTTGTTGTAGAAAATTTTATTAGGCTATTCACCCCCCGCTAGCCATTCCTAGACCTTTCAAGTGGTATCGAAGTTGGTACACCGTTCATTTGAGGCTTTACATCCTATAGTGTTAAAATGGTTTAAACTAACAACACCAAAAGTCCACCCAAGTTTGATGGAATAAATTATAGCTATTAGAAGGCATTGATGACCACCCATATCAAATCAATCAACCGGAAGATATGGTTGGTGGTTGACAAGAAGTTTGAGGTGGTGAATAAGGAGGCACCCACCACGGCCAAAGAAGAAAAGCTCCAAAACAATGACATTCCATTGAGTGCCATTCATGATGCAATCTCCAAACAGGTTTTTGAACAAATCAAGAATATGAGATGGCTCATGATCCTTGGAAAAAGCTAGAAGAATCATATGAAGGAACTCAAGCGATGAAGGGCGCCAAGGCATTCATCTTGAAGGAGAAGTTTGCTAGCTTCAAGATGAAGGATGATAAGAATATACTAGAAATGTTCAATAGGCTTGAGGTGCTTGTCAATGATCTCAAGACACTTGGAGAGAAGGTGGAGGACAAGGACTTCTCCCACAAGTTCTTGAGGAACCTTCCCTCAAGATTTGGGATGCTAGTCACTCTATTAGTGAGAGGAGGATTGGACACAATGACACCAAACCAAGTTCTTGGTGAGGTGTTAACCGATGACACCTATAGAGATGACAAGGAGAAGATGGAAGAGAATAAGGAAAAGAAAGATGAGAAGAAGGAAGACAAGAAGAAGAGTGTGTCATTAAAAGCCACATCATCATCAAAGGGAAAAGCAAAGATCATGTATGATGAGTCAAGCAATGATGCTAGCTCAAGTGATAGCAATGAAGATGATGAAGAAGTGGCTCTATTTGTCAAGTGATTTGACAAATTCATGAAGAAGAAGGGCTATAGAGCAAGAAGGAAGAAGAACACCTTCAAGAGCAAGGACAATGATAGAAGATGCTTCAAGTGCAATAGTAAGGATCATCTCATTGCGGATTGTCCTCAACATAGTGACAATGATGATGACAAGAAGAGCAACAAGAAGGACAAGAAAGAAAGCAATATGAACTTCAAGAAGAAGAAGGGAGGATCATATGTGGTCACTTAGGATAGTGATGTTTCCACAAGTGATGATGATGATAGTGATGATGAGAGGAAATAAAGCAAGAAGAAAGCTCTTGCTAGTATCGCTATCAAGGACAAGATCTCTCTCTTTGACATTCCATCGGCATGCTTCATGGCTAAGTCCACTAAGGTACAATCCGATGATGGGTGTGATAGTAGTGATGATGATGATGAGACAACTAAAGATGAACTAATTGATATGTTGGAAGATGCTCGTACTCATTTTGACATCAAGAGAAAGGAGTGCAAAGAATTGCAAAAGGAGCTACAAGCTCTTAAGCAATCCTTAGATGAGCTAAATGGCTCTCATGAGAGGCTAGAGCTAGCCCATGAGAAGCTTAGAAAAGCTCACTCTAAGCTTGAAAAAGCTCACTCATCTTTTATTGAGCAAAAGGAGAAGGAACATGTTCCAACATGTAACATAGGCTAAACTTGTGATATACTTAATGAATCTTTCTTTACACCCATCATTGTTGCTCCTACTAGTACTTCATGTAGAACTTACACATCTACTACATGTCCTAGTAACTATTCTACTTGTGAAGTTTGAAAATAAAAGTTTGAAGAATAAAGTAAACAAGCTTACTCTTGCTTTAGGCAATGCATATGGTGATGATGCCCGCTTGCTAAAGTGCTTAGGTAGCCAAAGGTTTTCCCTTTGCAAAGAGGGATTAGGCTATACCCCCAAGAAGGGTAAGGCGACCTTTGCAACTCCAAAGCCTAGCCTTGTGAAGGGCAATGGTCGGTTTTGTACAAGTTGCAAGCAAGTAGGACATATAGAGCATTATTGCAAATGAAACAAAAGCAAAATCAAATTCTCTAATGGTTCATCTATTAGATTTTATTCATGCTATGTTCTTACCAAGGGCAAGGGAGGTGTGATAGATAAGTAAATGGGATCACCCAATGAGAACTCAAATAAGAAATCTATTTAGGTACCTAAGTCCTTAGTCACTAACTTTGGAGGACCCAAGCAAGTTTGGGTACCTAAGAAGAATTGATTTCTCTTGTAGGTCAATTACAAAGCTGGAGGAAGGCATTGGGTGCTTGATAGTGAGTGCACTCAACATATTACCGGGGATGCAAGAATGTTCAACTCAATCAAATCAAATGACAACAATTGTATTGATTCTATCACATTTGGTGAAAATGGCAAAGGCAAGGTCAAAGGGCTTGGTAAGATTGCAATATCCAATGACATGAGCATATCAACATTGAGGGGACCTATCATGGCATCTTCAGAAGGCTATGCTATGCCAAATCATGCTAGTTCCCAACTGCTTCTACCTCAAGCCCAAGATGTCAAGTCCACGAGGCGTGATCACCATAACCGGTAAGTTTTGGGATGCCTATGAGTGCAAAAGGGAGGCCATAGAGAAGTTCGATTGAGTCCTTAATCCCAAAGAAGAAAGGCTCAACTTAGAGATAAAGCATAAGATGAGCTTGGGGATAATGAGGTGCACGCTATTGTCACCAGAGCAATAGGCCACACCTATCACCCCAACAAGCATATCACCCAACTTGCTCATACTATTAGCTTCACTAGCAACACTGATCCTCGAGGTTGGAGCCAAAGGAACACTACAACAAGAGTAGGATGGAAACTCGATCAAGGAGAAACTTGAAGCTTCCCTGATGACAAAGATCGGCGTTGTCCCAAGCAAGTCATTGACACGAGACAACAGATGAATCTCGGCTATGTTTTTATCACATCAATTTTTTATTCCGCATTTTTTCTTTTCTAAAAGATTAGATATGCCCTAGGTTGCAATAAATGAAGTCTTGTGCTCTTGTGATTCCAAAGGGCACCTCTTTTGGAGTCGCTTGGGGGCTATGCTATCATTATACGCAATGTTGTCTTATAGTATCTCTTAATGCCTTAAAACGTTATACTATCACATTAAGGCATTTGGGGGCTACAAACTGATCCAAAGGCCATTTATCTTTATCCTAATTGCTTCTTGACACAATTATGCTAATCATTCGAGTCACTTATCGACATGGTTATGCTAGCCTACCAATATGTATAAAGATTAGTCCTATTTTTTTTAAAAAAATTCAAAGTGCTTGGGAGCTATGCATTCAATGTAGAATTCATAACCTATTGAGGGGAGATGCAACTATTAGTGATCCTCCTCACCTAGGTAACTAACAATTGCAAATAAGTTCATTCAATAGTGTAAGTACCTGATTATCCTAGAGGGAGGGGTGAATAGGCCTGTTTAAAACAACTTGAACACTTTCTGTCAGATCAGGTCCGGCACTGCCGGCCTTGGGTCTAGCACTGCCGGGGTGCCCGGCACTGCTGCTCTCAAGGGCGGCAGTGCTGGTCACCAGGATTGGACCTTGCACAATTCAAAATGTAAACTGAGAATGGAAAATGTGCTTGAATCAAAACCTTTCTAGAGGTGTAGGAAACCTCTAGCACCACTTGAAAGTGGTAGCAACACACCCACTGAGTAGATTGGGTCCAAACCCTAGAAATCACCTTAAGAACAAAGTATATGAAAGTAAAGTAACAAACACAAGGTGACACAAGATTTGACCCGTGGTTCAGCTCGCCACCAAGGCTTGCCTACATCCACGTTATTGAGGTGCGCCACACAAGGCTCAAGCTCACCACAAAGGCTAGCTCTTTCCTCGGTCTCAAGTCAAGAGAATGAACTCTTGAGATGAGGGGTAATGTATTAGCAAATGGGTGTTACAAACCTCCCTAGACTGCCACATGAAAGAAGCAAGCTCAAGGGCGACGCCTAGCCGGCTAGGAGCAAAGCTCCAAGAGTAACAAACTCAAACCGCCGGCCACCACGCGAACCAAATGCTTGTAGGAGTTGAAGATACGAGGGAGAAGCATCTTCTCAAGCTTGGAGGCTCAATCTCTCAAAGGTTGATTGGAAATCAATGGATGAGAGTGGTTGAGCACCAAGGGAGAGAGGAGAGCAAGAAGAGAGCTTCTCTTTTCTGTTTCACGAAGTAAGAATGTGAGAATGGCAGAACTAGCCGTTGGGGAGAAGTGAGGGGGTAAGAAATACCCCTCCATTGTCCAATGGGCAGAACAAGTCGCGGCAGTGCCGGCCATAGGCGCGACAGTGCCAGACTGCCGGCCTGAAGCCCGACACTGCCGGCCTGGCAGAAACAGCAAAGAGTGGATCTCTGAATAGCTGGCTGATTTGCCTACTATGTATGTGGAGGTGTGATATGTTTGAATAGATATTGCATTTGGTTCACTTGTTGGCATGCGTGTTGAATCCCTATTAATAGTACGACATACCTAACTCAAATTCGAAATATAAAATAAATTAAAGTCATTTGAGCTTGTTGCCATGCACTTTTGTAATTGAAGAGGTCTGCCAACCTGTTCATTAACCTCCTTAAGATTAACCTGCTTGTCATACTTATAAAGTCTCATTAGTCTTCTAAATATGTTGTCATGTCACCAAAACCCACTTAGGACTTGATTGCACTTTCAATCTCCTCCTTTTTGGTGATTGATGACAACACACTTAGAACTTACAAAAGTGAACAATAATCTGAGACAATGCAAGTCATAGGTGTAGAAGCTCCCCCTAAATGTGTGAATTGGAATTTGAATTTCCAATTTGGCATGAAAGGCCAAAATTCACACATTGGAGTGAAATAGGGCTCCCCTACATCCATGGCTGCTGTGGGGTGCTGAAACAAGGTGTCACAAGAATAAATGTGATATACAAACCTGTCTCTCAAAGATCAGAGGGCCTGCTGTCAGAGCAGCCCGGCACTGCCGGCCTGATTACAGACAACAAGTTTGCGGAAGCACCAGCACGGCCACACAACAAATATAAATGAAAACTAAATGCACACAGAGACAAGCATGATATATATGAGACATTACATGTCCACAAATAACACAAATCAAGTACTTAAGTGGCAATATTACAATAAAATAGTTTTTCATGTTGCTCTCTCATCTCACAAACTAAAACTAAGATAACTAGCAACTGCTCCTCCATGACCGTCGAAGATTGTTGTACCCCTTTCACTTAGTAATTCTCCCCCTTTGGCAACAAGTCACCAAAAAGAAGAGAAGAACATAGCAAAAAGAATACAAACTAGTCGTTGTCCTCATCCATGTAGTCATCTTCATCATCATCTTCATCGGCCTCATCATCATCAGCATCATCATCTGGAGTGCCTGTGAAGTGAACACCGGGACCACTAGTACGACCCTTGCGTCTCGGTGGCTGCTCCTCCTAGATCTCCTCCTCATCATCATCAGAATCCTCCTCATCATCTGAGCCATGTGCGGACTCCTCACTGAGCTCTGGTGGAGGAGTAGGTGGAGAAAGTTGCCTGAGGCCCTGCTCCTGTCTGAGCTGTCTGATCTCCAGTCTGGTCTGATAGGCATGATCATTTGCATAACAAATGCCAGAGAAGATCTTCTTTAGAAGCCTACCAAGCTTCCCTTTCCTCTTGCCTCTGCTAGCTGCTACTGCTCCTCTGGAGGACTCAGGAAAATCTGAGGCTACTGTTGTCCTGGGGGGAGTCATCACCTCCTGAACTATAGAGTGGACTACCTTCTCTCCTCTGTAAGGCTCATGAGCGGCGTCCTTGTTGTATATCCGGCCAGTCACTCTCTCAATGACAAACATTAGGTAAGGGGCATAAGGAAGCCCCTTTTTGGCATCATCAGCTGCAATAAATGTCTCATCCTAAATAAAGCGTGCCACTAAAAAGGGTGGTGCTCCACCTCTCATCCTCCTTAGCACATTCTTGGATGAAGCATAGAGGTTGTAAGTAGATCCTACCTTGGGATAGAGTGTGTTCCGGAAGAGGTTGTTCAAGATATAATACTTACTCCTTAACCCCTTCACAAGACCATCTGCCTTCTCAGGCTCAATGTAGAGATAGGAGATTTCTTCATTAGACAAACCTCTCTCATCATGGACATTTGAGCATGCTCTGTCATCTTCTTCGAATCCAAGTAGACGTGCAAATGTCACATAGTCAAGCTTGTAGTGCATGCCCTCTATCATCCAATGCATCACCAAGTTCTCCCTATCAAGATAATAGGTTGCATAGAACTGATAGATTATCTCAGTGTTCCAATTGTTTTGGAAGCCCATCTAGTCATACATACCAAGCTCCTTGCACTGATCAATCACTCTGTCAAATACAAGATCTCTCTTGTTCTCCAGATACTCCCAATCAACATACTTCATCTTGATAATCTTGGTCTTGTTAGCATGGAAGAGAACACTGAAATAAAAATTAGAATAGAATACATTCCAGAACCTGTAATCCACGCCCATGTCCTTTGGCACATCATAAGGAAAGATTGCCCTCTACTCTTGGACGGACCTGTACTGATTCTGATAGCTCACTCTATCTCTAGCACGGTTGTCCTAAGGCTCTCTGACAAACACATCCTCCGGATGAGGAATAAGGTATGATCCATCAAACAAACCCACATCTGGAGGTGTCCTTGGGCAAGCACCCTCCATGATTGTTCTTCCTGCCATCTGTAGCTCACTTTCCTGCCTGATCCTTTACCTTGGGCTTCGGCCATCATCAACACCACCTCTGCCTCCTCTGTGAGCACGAGCCTTTGTCCTTGGCCCCTTTTCTCTTACATCGCTCGGTCCTCCGACATCTATCTATGCATTTAAAAGGAGTAAGGGTTAAGTTGCTGCACTTAGAATAGTAATTGAAACTCTAGTGGAGAGATTTAATCAAAAACTAGAGTCAACAGACGATTGTAGGAGCATATGCAGCAGTGCTATCACCAGGAGCCCAACACTATTGGCCTGGTGCATACAGCACCATTGCTAGCTCCATCAATCCTCCATTGAATCTAGGTTTTGATTGAATCTAACTACTAGAGGTACATCACCATACATAATGCAACTACTAACAACCTAAATCCCGTATCAAAATCCGTACATTGCATAGATCGATCCAAGTTAGGGTTTCATGTTATTACCTTTGAAAGAGAGAGATGAGGATGAAGAAGGTCGGGCTTGAATGGAGCTTGACACAGGGAGAAAGATCCTCCACACCTCCTCCAATGGCAGTACCTCCGAAGGGTGGCACCGCCGGGGAAGAAGAGAGGGACCTCCGGGCTCCTTGGGTCACCTTGGGGTTGAGAGAGAAGAGGGAGAGGTTTCTGTTGGGGAGAAAATGACTTGGGATGGAGTCCCCTTGGGCCTGGGGCAGGGAATAAGAGAGGGCCCGAGAGTTGGACTTGGACTCGACCTCTTTGGTTGGTTAAGTCACGGCACTGCCGGGCACCCCGGCACTGCTGTGCCAAGGGGCCAGCACTGCCGGACTGCCTAGGCAGTGAGGAGCTATGCCACTTTAATACTTTGTAGTTAATAAAATGTAGACACATACTCCTTGCCATGTGTTGGTCAGTAAGCAAATCATCAATATATACTATGACCAACACATTCAAGTTTATTTCAAAATCGGTTTTGAAGCACATAATTGAAATTTTCAAAGTTTTGCCTAAGTCGCTAGGTGGACAAACAAATGTGTGCTATAGTTCAAACTACGTTACGAGAATCAAGTATATTCAGCTCACTACGCAAAGCACAAAACCTTGTCTCATCGAGAGGCTTGGTGAAGATATCGGCTAGTTGCTTTTCGGTGCTCACATGGCGAATTGCGACATCTCCTTTTAATTCGTGGTCTCTCAAGAAGTGATGACGAATGTCTATGTGTTTTGTTCTAGAGTGACTAACTGGGTTATTTGCGAGTTTGATGGCACTCTCGTTATCACACAAGAGAGGTATCTTGGTGAATTGACATCCGAAATCTTTTAAGGTTTGCCTCATCCAAAGTAGTTGAGCACAACATGCGCTGGCTGCAACATACTCGGCCTCGGCGGTGGAAAGGGCTACACAATTTTTCTTTTTAGAACTCCAAGACACTAGGGACCATCCAAGGAATTGACATGTCCCCAAAGTGCTTTTTTGGTCTACCTTGCAACCAGCGTAATCGGAATTCGAATACCCAAGTAGATCGAACTTAGAGACCTTAGGATACCATAAGCCAAGGTTAGGAGTGAAAACTAGATATATCAAAATTCTCTTAACGGCCACCAAGTGGCACTCTTTCGGGTTAGCTTGAAATCTAGCACACATGAACACACTAAGCATTATGTCCGACCTAGATGCACATAAGTAAAGGAGAGAGCCGATCATGGAGCGATATACCTTTATGCCCACGGATTTCCCTCCTTCATCAAGATCAAGATGTCCATTGGTTGGCATGGGAGTCTTGATTGGCTTTGCATTCACCATGTCAAACTTTCTCAACATATCATGGGTGTACTTGGTTTGGCATAAGAAAGTCCCTTCCTTGAGTTGCTTGATTTGAAAGCCGAGAAAGAACTTTAGCTCACCCATCATAGACATCTCAAATCTCTTAGTCATGATCCTACTAAACTCATCACAAAAGGATTGGTTAGTACTACCAAATATTATATCATCGACATATATTTGGCCCACAAAGATATCATTATTGACTTTATGAGTGAAGAGAGTAGGATCCGCTTTGCCTATTTCAAAGCCTTGTTTGAGTAAGAATTCCTTAAGGAATTCATACCATGCTCTTGGTGCTTGCTTAAGCCCATAGAGCGCCTTATGGAGCTTGAAGACATGATGAGGGAACTTAGGATCTTCAAATCCCGGTGGCTGCTCAACATACACCAATTCTTGGATAGGGCCGTTGAGAAATGCACTCTTCATATCCATTTGATGGAGCTTGAAGTCATAATGGGTAGCATAGGCCAAAAGCATTCGAATTGCTTCAATCCTAGCCACCAGTGCATAAGTCTCTTCAAAGTCTTGAGCAACCAATCTTGCCTTGTTCCTTGTCACCACGCCTTGCTCATCTTGCTTGTTGCGGAAGACCCATTTGGTGCCAATCACATTGGTATTTGGTCTTTCCACTAATGACCAAACTTTGTTCCTTTCAAAGCTATTTAGCTCTTCTTGCATAGCCATCACCCAATCCGGATCATCGAGAGCTTGTTCAACCTTGAGAGGTTCCAAAGAGGAAACAAAAGAGTAAAATTGATAAAAATTTACCAAATGTGAATGAGTAGTTACCCCCTTTCGAAGACTCCCAAGTTTATTATCAACGGGATGATCTCTTTGAATTGTTTGCCTCAATCTTGGGTATTCTGTGGCTTCATGTTGGTCAGCTTGGTCATCATACTCATGTTCTTCAAATATTGGTTGTAGGTTCATTGGGCTTGTTGGTGAACTTGCTGCTACCTGTCTGCTGGGTCCGGCAGTGCCGACCTCTGGTTCGTGTAAGGAACATGGACCCCATGTCCCATATAGTTTAGATTTTGGTGTTTGATGATCAACATAACCAAATTGGACTAACATATTTGCAAGTGTTTATTTTGTAGTCCAATAGGGTGCAAACATGCTTTGGACTTAGGCAACACCGCGAGCAAGACATTTGAAGCATATAGAAGACCCAAAAGATCAAGCATAGTCCAAGCATGAAGGATGGAACCTACTCGGAACCTACTTTTGGAAATTTGCTCGGACGAAATCACTGAAGAAAAAGGGCTCCGGACGCTGCAAACAGGAGGGTCCGGACCATTGCGGATGTGTCCGGACACCTAGGGTTTGGTCTGCAAAAATCAGTAGGTCCGGACGCTATGAACAGTGCATGACTGGACCAATGGCTTCAGCGTCTGGACGCACACAGAGAAGAACCCGAGAGCTCCAAGGACTCCGGACGCTGTCCGGAGTGTAGAGTCCGGACCAAAGAATGCGTCCGGACGTACACAGAGAGGTTCTAGAAGCGGCTGAAGACTCCGGATGCTGTCTGAACTGTGGACTCCGGACCATAGACAGCGTCCGGACCCACTGCCAGCCTCAGCGCAGCATAAGACCGTTGGAAGGTCTGGATGCACAGCGATTAGTCTGGACCCCCCTGCTGTCTGCGTCCGGAGGTACGTAGAGAAGCAATCCAAGGGCACCAACAACTCCATTTGGCTTGAGGCCTATATATATGACCCTTGGCCGGCCAAATGAAAAAAAGGAGACTTGAGGAATCATTCCAATGTGTTGATACACAATTCTAGTGCTCTCCATATGCATAGTACTTAGAGATATACTTGGTGATTAGCATAAGTACTTTGCGAAGTGCTTAGGTTAGTTAGACCACTCATATGCGCTTGCTCTAGGTGTAAGCCTAGTGTTAGTGAGGTTTGTAAACCTCTTGATCAAAGGGTGCTTGCGCGCACCAAGCTTGTACTCGGTGGGGCTTGTAATCTTGCGCGATCACACCAACCGCGTTTGTGGTGTGGCCGCCACCGGTGTACCAAAGGGAACAAGGCCCGCGGCGTTTCGGCCGGAAACTTGATAGTGAAGATGGCAGAGAGCATCCTGGAGAGGCTTGCCGGAAGGCACATCGGAGACCCACTTGCGCGTGGGGAGAGCCCGAGGCTATCCACGGAGTTACTCGACCGGGAGCTTGGCCCTTGCGCGGGATTCCTCGCGAGGGGCTCCAACGAGGACTAGGGGGAAGCTTGCGTGCTTCTCGATACCTCGGTAAAAATACCAGAGTCATCGATGGGAGTTTGCATCTCTACCTTGCTCTTTACCTTCCGCACTTACTTTGTTTACCTTGTGTTTACCTTTCCTAGCTTAGTTGATAGGCTAGTTGGTAGGTTTGGAAACTAGGTTGCATAACTCTTTTGCGGTAGAGATAGCAACACTTAGCAAAACCATAGTTGCACATCTAGATAGTTTATCTTTTGCATAGGTTTTGCTAAGGTTAGAAAAAGAGGCCATAGTTTAGAGAGTAGTTTTTAAGTGACCTAATTCACCCCCCTCTTAGGCATCACGGTCCTTTCAGTCCGGCAGTGCCGTGGTTAGGCATAAAGGCTAGACTAGGGAGCACTGCTGGTTCATTTTCTTCAATCCTTGGAGCAGTAGCTTCAGCACCTTGAGGTTCCACTTCTGTGGCCTAGATTTCTTGTGGTCTAATGTCACCAATGGCCATGTTCTTGATTGCTTCACAAGGTGGTTCCTCATTACCTACAATCACTTGATCAATTTTATCTACTTGAGAGCCATTAGATTCATCAAATGTCACATCTATCACGATTTCAATTTTCCCTAAGGTCTTGTTGAATACGCGATATGCATGCTCATTTGATCCATAATGAAGAGGAAAACCTTCATCAACTTTAGGTGCAAACTTAGAGGTTTTGAGTTTCTTGTTAAGTATGAAACACTTGCACCCAAAACTCTAAAGTATGACACCTTTAGTTTGTTACCGGTTAATAGCTCATATGAAGTCTTCTTCAAGATTTTGTGTAGATAGAGCCGGTTGATAGCATGGCAAGTGGTGTTGACGGCTTCAGCCAAAAAGATATCCAAAGTCTTGTACTCATCTAGCATTGTTCTTGCCATGTCAATAAGTGTCCGGTTCTTCCTCTCTACTACACCATTTTGTTGAGGGGTGTATGGAACTAAAAACTCATTCTTGATGCCCTCATCATCAAGGAACTCCTCCACTTGAGTGTTCTTGAATTCGGTTCCATTGTCACTACGAACCTTCTTGATTTGGAAACCGAATTCTCTTTGTGCTCTTCTAATGAAGGTTTTCACCTTATCTTGCACTTGTGCCTTATCATACATGAAAAACACCCAAGTGAAACGAGTAAAGTCATCAACAATAACTAAACCATGTTTGTTACCCCAATGCTTATGTAGGCCACCGGTCTAAAGAGATCCATGTGTATTAGCTCCAATGGTTGCTTGGTGGAGACAATGCTCTTTGATGGGTGAGGTGCACCTACCTGCTTTTTGGCTTGGCAAGCGCTACAAATTCTATCCTTCTCAAAATGAACATTTGTTAGTCCGAGAATGTGTTCATCTTTTAGAAGTTTGGCCAAGTTCCTCATCCCAACATGAGCTAGTCGGTGATGCCATAACCAACTCTTACTATATTTTGCCACTAAACAAGTCTCAAGCTTAGCCTTACTTTTGTTGAAATCAACTAGGTAAAGCTTGCCCTTCAAATGACCCGTAAAGACAATAGAGGAATCCTCCCTCTTAAAGACTTCCACACCCTTATCCATAAAGAGACAATTGTAGCCCATCTCACATAATTTAGAAATGGACAACAAATTGTAACTCAATGAATTCACATGCAAAACATTTGAGATAGAATGTTCAAGAGTAATAGCAACTTTACCAAGACCAATCACTTCCACTTTGGAGTTGTCACCAAAGATGATATTCTCACTTGTATTTGAAGTTGGGGAATATGATGAGAACATACTATTCTCTCCGGTCATATGATTTGTACATCCACTATCAAGCACCCAACTTGATCCATCGGAGGAGTACGCCTACAAAACAATTTAGTTCCTAGATTTAGGTCCCCAATCAATCTTGGGGCCTTGCATGTTAGTCACAATAATTTTTGGAACCCAAATGTTCATGTTTCTTTTGCCATGTTTCTCATCACCTACAAATTCTGCAATGACTTTACCACAGTCATTACATTTCAACATGTAGCAAGAGGACAAACTTCCTTGGGGTGACCTTGCCTTTGGTTGGTAGGCATACTTGTTCTTTGCCACCCAGATTGAGTCCTTGGGTTTCTGAGAAACCTGCTTTTGCTTGGGCACCCTCTTGCCATGGGCTTGAGCTTGATCAGGTGAAGCCCTGGTAGCCTTCTCTTTAGTGGGGCGCGGCATTGCCGGCCTGAGGTCCGGCACTGCCGACCTGTAGTCCAGCAGAGCAGCAGTCTGTGCAGGCTTATCTGCACCAATGCTTCCCTTCTTCTCAAACCTAATACACTCAATGCCTTTCACTATTTTTCTTCCATTTGTTTTACCTCCTTGAGTGTGGCCAAGCCCATCCTCGATTGATGGATGCCTTCCATCCGTGTATTGGATTTTCTTTGGCTCAACTTTGTCTTCGTCATTCTTTCTAGAATCTGAGATGACATTGTTGAGCCTTGCTATCTCTTTCTTCATGGTCTCCATGTTGACAAGATTAGTGGAATAATTATTCAAATCAATATTATAGCATTTTCCACAACCTTGGCTAGTGGATGGAGAAAAGGCATCATTTGTTTTAGGGAGATGTGAGTTGCCCTCCCAAAGAAGGTTGTATTGTGCCTCAAGCTCTTGATGCTTTTCAACTAAGCCACAATGCTTTTGCTTGAGGTCACTACACTCCTTAGTGAGAGCATGAGACTCTTGTTCCTTGGACAAAGCCTTGGTCAAAGAGCTCACCTCACTCCTTTCTAATGCAAGAGCTTCCTTGCTAGCAATGTAGAGATCCTCTTGTTTGATAAGAGTCTTTTCTCTAGATGCCAACTCAGCCTTGGTTTCCTCTAGTTCACCCATTAGATTAGCAATGAAGATTTTGGTCTTCTTATCCATGTTTTTGGTTATTTCATTTATTTCTTCATCACTAGAGCAATCATCACTAGAGCAATCACTAGAATCACTACTAGAGATGTCATTGGGGGGAGGAGTTATGAGTTTCGGTTTTGATTTTACCTTCTCACCCTTTCCCATGAGACAAGTGTGAGGGGAGCATTCATCATCATCAGACATGTTGTTGAAGAGCCTTGGTGAAGAAGATGGCTTGTGAATAGCAATGGTAGTCATTTCTTCATCTTCACTTGAAGTCTCTTCCGTTGAGTCCCACTCATGCCTAATGTGTGCTTCACCCACATATCTCTTGCTCTTCTTGTGGTCAACCTTGTCTTCTCTCTTGCCTTTGCCAAACTTGTTGTCTTTCTTTTCATTTGGGCATTCGGCAATGAAATGTTTGGTGCTACCACAATTGTAGCAAGTTCTTGACTTCTTGTTTGGGAACCTTCTCTTCATGAGCTTGTACCCACTCTTCTTTAGACCCTTGTTAAATCTTCTCATGAATAGAGCCATATCATCTATCTTCTTGGACTGCCCATCTTCACTTTCACTATCACTTGATGTTGTAGCTTCGGGTTCATGCTTGATGGCTTTGATTGCTTGAGCTTTGCTTGAGGAAGCTTGCTTGCTATTTTTAGGACAGCTAGGGGCTGTTTTCTTGTTGCTCTTGGTTGCCTTTAGAGCCACTTCCTTGATCTTCATCCCCTCCAACCTTGCTTGCATCTCACCAAGCTTCTTCCTTTCAAATGCTTCTTCTCTTTGTAGATCGAAGGTCATAGCTTTCCAAGCACATCACTTGGTGTGAAGTACTCAAATCTCTTCTTGTCTCTAATCAATGTCACCACGGTCTCATTTCTTGGAGAATAAGCTTCAAGCATGATCTTGACAACCTTGTGATTATTGATTTCTTCACCACCAAGTCCTCTTATCTTGCCTACTATGGTCATCAACCTATCAAACATCTCTTGTGGCCCTTCACCTTCATTTATCACAAATCGGTTGAGCTTGACCATCAATAGATCTATCTTGGATTGCCTTACTTTGCTTACACCTTCATGTGCAAGATGCAAGGTGTCCCATATTTCTTTGGCAACCTCCAAGCCCATCACCTTGTTGTACTCATCACCATCCAATGCACTTAGCAACACGCTAGTTGCTTGTGCATTGAGTTGTATACAGCGAAGCTCGGTGGTGGTGGGGCTTGTAGGATCTACCGGAGGCTCACATCCTCTATGGACAATCTCCCAAGCACCGGAGTGAAGACCTACAAGATAATCCTTCATCAAGTGTTTCCACTTGGAAAAATTGGTCCCATCGAAATGAGGTAACTTTTCGACGAGAACATGAAATAGAGGTTTATGCTCATGGTTAGAAATGGATGAATAGTTAAAGGATACGACAGAGTATTTCTTGTTGCCATCATCCTTCTTCTTCTTCTCATCCTTCTTCACAATCTTGGATCATCACCATCGGAGCTACTTGATTCAACCTCCACTTGAGAGGCTTGCTCTTTGCTCTTCTTTAGCTCCTCTTCCTTAGCCTTGAGCTTCTTTACTTCTCTTCTATGAAGCTTCTCGGCAAGCTTCAAGCTTTTGGTTTCATTGATTGTATCTTCTTCTTTTTGCTTTTTCTTTCCTTCTCTTCTTCTTGCTCTCTCTCTCCTGCGGACATGCCAGCGGTGGTCAAGTACTTGTCCGTGTCCAAACTATCATCGTTGCTGTCCGTGGAGTGCAAGTCCACATCCTTGGGGTTGACTTGCTTGACACTTCCCTCTTCGGCCATTATCTCACACGGTTAAGTGCTTAATGAGATAACCACGCTCTGATACCACTTGTAAGGTGTGACACCCTGTGTCCAGCTTGTATTAAGATTATCATTAGCCACTAAGCATAAGCATTGCATTGCATTCATGTTTAATTATGCCATCATTTCATGTGTGTTTATTCATATTTTTCACACTAGATTTGGATAGGTGTTTTGTGCTCTAGTCTTGTTTAACTTGCTTAGCTAAGTATGTTACATCTAGAATAAAGAGTAGACTGTTTTCTTGTTAATCACCCTACTTAATTAAGCTTAGTTTAATTATTACGAATAAAAGTATTTCTTTTTTTAAAATGACCTATTTTAGTTTTAAATCAAAAACCTTTTCAAATAATAGTTTTCAGAAAACATAACTTACATGAAAAATGTAGAGAATATTATTCTGCACAACTTTGGTTTAAGTTTCAAATCTTAGATTTGAGTTTTTGAAACTGTTTTGAATTAAATTCAGTTGAAACAAATCAAAGGAAAATGGAAAAAGGAAAAGAAAACTGAAACGGGCCGAGTTAACCCTTTTGGCCCACGCAGCCTTCCCGCTCGCCCTCGCCCACTGGCCCGCTCGCGACCGCGCGCTCCTGCGCACGCGCTCCGCACGCACGCCGCACGCCTGCGCGCACCCGCCCGACATGGCTGCACCATACGTCGACGTTTCTGCCGCATGGCCGACGATTCCTGCCGGCCTACGCCGAACACGCCACGCCGCGCCACTCGCCTTGCGCCGCTCGCTGACACCCTGTGCCGCGCCGCGCCGCAAGCCTCACTGCGCCGTCGCGTCTGAAAGACCTTGTTTGGTTTTGGTTAATTGATGACACCTATGGACTAACCCTTTTAACTAAGTGTATGATCAAGATAGGGTAGTTCACCTTGACATATGGAGCTAGAAGGATGACAATGGTGCATTTGTCAAGTGCTTCATGGAATAAAGAAAAGAAGAAAGAGAAAAACAAAAATGGGCTCAAGGCAAAGGTATATCATAGGGCCATTTTTGGTTTAGTGATCAAGACACTATAGAGAGTGTGATCACATTTAGGATAGATAACCGTACTATCAAGAAGGGAAAACTCGTTTCGATTGCGGTTATCATGTGCCACTAGGTTTGCATTGCATTCATTTAAAATAAACCTACGTGACATAAAACATGAAACAAATCCAAGAAAAATATCTTGTAAAAGCTAACACAGGGAACAAGTGTTTGGAAGACATGGTGTTAGCACTTGAAGACTTGGAGAAGAAGAAGCAATCTGTTTGGACAAGGAAAAGGGATCCGGACGCAAGGTCCGGACGCAAGGAATGCACGATCCGGACTAATGGACTTGAGTCCGGTGGCATACCCTAACCCTCGGGTTCACTGGATAGGAGGTCCGGACACAGATGCGTGTCCGGACGCGGCACTCCGGACCATCGTCCGGAGGTTTTGAGCTCTCTAGATGCTCTCTGGTGGACTCCAGTCGCAGGCGCCAAAGGTCCGGACTCGCACTGTGCAAGTGCGTCCGAAGGTGCTGAATGCTCTCTGGATGCTCTCTGCAGTGGATCTGGACGTTGTTGTGCGTCCGAACGCAAGCCACCGGACGCGCGTCCGGGCTTTTGGGGCTCTCTGGACCGGCTCTGCGTAGGGTCTGGACGCAAGGCGCTTTGGTCCGGACCCCGACTATTCACTGCGTCCGGAGGTGACGTGTCAGCAGCAGAGAAGGGCGCGAACGACAGAATTCAAATGGAGGAGGGTCCGGACGCGCACGCAATGGTCCGAACCCCCCTATAAAACAGCAACCGGAGGCACGCAGAAAGCTGCAGTGAAGGGGCAAAAAGGCTAGTTGCTTTGTGGAGGCTATAAATATGTTTTGGCTGGCTCAAGGAGCACTCTCTTGCACCTCCCATTCATTTGATACACTTGTGCTTGCTTGAGAAGCTCTCCAACTCATCTCTCTTTGCTTGTGTTGCTAATTCTTGAGAGTTTGAGTGAACCAAATGCATTGATCATTGCATTGCATCTTAGTGGCACTTGGTCATCGTCATCGCCGCGAAGTTTCTTGTTATTCTTGGTGTTTGCCAACACCTAGACGGCTTGGTGATTGAGGAGAAGCTTCAGCGCGTGTTGGTGATTGTTCGCGGCCGGCTTCATCAACTTGTGAGAGGGCTTGTACCCACCTCGGCGGAGCGCCAAAGGGTAACTCTAGTGGATTGCTTGTGTCATTGAGTTACTCTCATTTGGGTGGTTTCTTGTGGCGCCCAAGTAGTGGACTTGGCTTGTGAATTGCCAATTAGCCACCGAAACACCACTTGAGTAGTCGACACAACGGGGACTAGCTTGGTGGCAACCAAGTGAACCTCGGGAGAAAAATCGATTGTCATCTTGTCTCCCGGCTACTCATTGGTTTCATTGTGATTGGCTCTCTACATTGACATCCATACATCACAAGGCATCAGTATAACAATCACCCTTATCTTCGCATTTACTTTCTTCCTTATCTTGTTTAGCTAGCTTGTGTAGGTTGTAGCTTGCTTAGTTAGCTCTCTAGTTAGTTTGTTAGCTTAGCTTGGTAGTTCTTCTTGCTAGCTTGTGCTAAGTGTCTTAGGTTCTTGCTATTGATTGTTAGACACTTAGCTAACTAGAATTGCATTAGATAGGTGGCTTCACACCCCAAGTAGAGCTAGAGCAAAAAGCTTCGCTTAAGTGTTATCTAACCTTTTGCTCTAGTGTTTTGTATAATTTTTATTAGGCTATTCACCCCCCTCTAGCCATCTAGGACCTTACAGCGTCGCCATTACGCGCCGCAGCGCCTGCCGCCGGCCAGATCCACGCCTCGTCTCAATCGCGTCTGAGCGCGCATCCACGCTAACGGCGCTAGGGCCAAGAACGCTCTGTGCCCAGCCGCTGTCGCCCGCTGCCGCGCCGCGGACAACGCCGAGTCGTTGCGTCGCCTTAGCTCCGTCGCAGCGCCAGCGCCGACCAAACTCTGTCCTGTCTCGCTCGTGATCAAGTGCCAAATCCGCCCTAACGGCGCGTCGACCAAGTCGTGCTTGCCCCGCGCGCTGCCACCTCTGCCCCGCGCACGCAGATGCGCTGCGACACTGCCACCACCGCGTCGTCGCGTCCAGGCCCCCACCGGCCACTCCGGTCGGCCATGACCGCGCCCAAGGATGCGCCTACACCCCCTCCCCCTCTCGCACTCGCTAGCACTCACCCGCATTCACTTTCTCGCCCGCTCTGCTTCGCACTCGTCGCGCCGAGCGCCGAACGCACAGCAAACACCCCTTCACCAATTCGCCACCATCCGAGCGTCTCTGCTCGATCCATCTCGCACACCACCTCACCTTCACTTCACACATGCCCTGCTCGCCCTTGCAGCGCTGGCCGAGCTCTTCGCACGCCGGAACACCTTTGCCGTTCCTCGGCTCGAAGTCGCCACCGCAACGACCAAACGACGTTCACTCCTCTCCCGACTACCTCCGTCGCCTCCATCTCCAGGGAAGCACCAGCAGAGGTAGTAGAGGTGATAACACCCTTCCTCTCACGCTATCTCACCCTGTAACACCCCAGCACCGTTGGTCGTGCGCCATTGCCGCCGCTGCGGAGCTCGCATGTGGCCGGATCGCGTCAGAGCTTCTCCGGTCCAACCAACACTTGCTCTGCAATCCCCACACCACCGTGGTGCTCACACAACCGCTAGCCTCGCTTAGCACTGCCGGTAACGGCCCCGCCGCGTTGCGCCGCCACCGCACCCCGCCGGTCACCTACACGACCGCGTCGGTTCAACCAACACCACCTGTCGCTTCGCGACGTCACCCCGAGCACGCCAAGCCTAGCCTCACCGCCGCGAGAACGCGCTGGCCAGCGCCGGTGCTCTGCCCTGGCTCGCTGCCAGTGGGCTAGAGTTGACCGCGGGCCCCGCCTATCAGTCGCCCCATGCGCGCCTGCGTGCACTAGGCCGAGCCCAAAACTGTTCACCGTGGGCCGAATTCAGAAATGCTTTTCATATTTCCTATTTTCAGTAAATGTATTAATGCTTGTTTATTTTATATCTGGAGTTTGGTAAACCCTAAAATGGTGAAATAAATTGTGTTAGACTCTATAAATGATGGTCTTTCTGTTAAAAATATAAAAGTAATTTTTCGAGAATGTCTTCAGTGCTAATGTTTAAATAGTTCTTTTCTGCATTTATTAAAGTTAAATATGTTACTGCATGAGTTGATCAAATAAAAATATAAGGTTTTTATGCTAGCTCTGTTATCCCGCGTAGAAGCTAGGAAAAATAGGAGTTGCCATGTATCTGTGTAGAATTTATTTGTTATATATTAAAATGTGTTTCTGTTGCTTTCTTAGATTATTTCTTGTGGTAAATATGTGCATGTATAAAATGTGAAACTTTTTTTGTAGCCTCTGTGTACCATGATATATCTAGGAAATATATATTTTGTGGTATGTTTTATGGCAGATAAGATACTTGTAGTTCAAGTGTCCTTTTCTAGGGTTTTCTTTGGAAAATCATATAGAAAATAATCTGGTAGTGTTGATTATGTAACTTTCTTGATAAATATTTTTCTAAGCAAAGAACATGTTAAAAATAAGATATAGCATGTTTCACCCTATGAGACAGTAGGTCTAGTTCAAAGTACTTTTTTTGCATTTAAATTCATCTTTTTGTATCTGCTAGTTGGTAGCTTTTCTATGGGTGAATTTTGTGCACTAGTATCCTTTAAGCATGCTCTGTCCCCTGTAATTTTTGTAGATTTTTCTGAGCAGTTTATAATAGGCTTGCTGTGTAAAGTGGGACTAGAATAAATATTAGGTTAACTCTAAAAGCAAATCTTTGAGTGATTAAATCTTGTTCAAGCATCATCCCTGCACCATCAAGTTTTCTTATGCATTGCAATCATTTAGAATCACTAGAGGAACTTCAGGTGCCACCCCAAGAAGCAGAAGTTCAGGAGGTGCAGGAGCTGAACGAGGAGTTCCCAGAGCCAGAACCTAACTTGCCCGAGTGCCCTGACCACTAGCCCTCCACTTTCACTCAAGGCAAGCCCCAGAGCATCTTTAAGCCTCCCAGTATTTATAATTAATCTACTTGAGTATTTTATACTGTGATGCATTAGGTGACAGGAGTTGATTGAATCCCAAATTAATGCATTACCTTCCTTGACTATTGAATTACCTACCTTGTTAACCTGATAAGTAAAAGTAAAAGCAATTGCTTAGTCTGCTTAGAATAAATGGTTACATTCATGTTTATGTTCGTATTATCCCATGGGGATAGTACCGATCACGGTTGGTTATATTTGCTATCGTGGAAAGAACCAGTGGTAGTAATGAAATGCGGTCAACTGTAAGGCAAGGGCACCAAGTGGTTTAGACTTGGGGGCAGTCCATCCGTTGGATCGTATAGGTTTGTATCCGATGGTGGCCCTCTTACATCTTTGAATGCGCCCTTTCACATAGGGGTCGTTGTGACTATCGATCCCGAAGCCGAGTAAACACTGTTCGGGCCGACTCTCAGCCTACTTTTGGCACCCTCTAGTTTGGAGATACGACCTGCCCCGTGGTGGCCAACTGATTTCTCCAATTGGGTGGATTACACTGAGCTTGCGACGTTACTATTTGGACAGTGTTGAGCGGTAACCCAATGCATGGACCCGACGGGGAAAGTGTGGGCGTGTGTTAAAGGTAATCTTGCCAGCTGGTTGTATATCGATTCGAGTCGCCGCCTCCCACTGGATAGTGGGGGATTATGTTGAGCTTCACCATGGTACAACTCCATGTGACATCGTAATGGTTCTACTAAAATATTGATGAAGGAATTGGATATATTATTATTATATTGTTTGCTTAGATCAAGTGTGTGCTCTAGTACAGGTGCAAACCTAGAGATAAATAATAGGATGGAAATTGGCTGCTCTCTAATTTTAAGTTATGTTATCTTTCTCGCGTTTCCGCAAAAGCAAATTTACCCAGATTCCCATATATAGCCATGCATATCCTTGGAGTTTTATTTTCAGTTAGACGGGTAAGTCTAGCTGAGTACATTCCCGTACTCAGGGTTTATCCCGTTTGTTGCAGATGGCCATGTATACTTTGGCTATTGTAAGCACTGTCTCTATCCTATCGAAGGAGAAGAGGAGTAGGCTTTGGGCAAGGTCTTCTACGAGCTCATCTTTTGCTGTTGTCGAACATGATCTCGTTGGCATCCCTATCTATTAATGGTATTAGTGTGGAGTAAACTTTGGGTTCGAGTTTTAAAACAATGTTTCATTTGGCCACGTGTGTTGTGGCGTGAGTACTACTTTATTTGGAATAAAGTGTTGTAATAACTTTTATTTCGTACTTCTAGTATTTTGTTTTATTGGTTCGCTCGTTCGAATGTGCATACCTGAGTTTGCGCGATCTGGGTCAGATATAGGATTGTTAGAAATCCTTCGAGATTTCTGGACTATCGGGATTATATGGGCTCAAGTGCTTTAAGTGGCAGTTAAATCGGCTACTTTAGTACTTGATCTCTTATAATTTGGACGGTTCCACCACATAAAGACCTGATTAGCCTAGAGGGGGGGGGGTGAAAAGGCCTATTTAAAACAACTTGAACACTTTCTGTTAGATCAGGTCCGGCACTGCTGGCCTTGGGTCCGGCACTGCCGGGGTGCCCGACACTGCTGCTCTCAGGGGCGGCAGTGCTGGTCACCAGGACATGACCTTGCACAATTCAAAATGTAAACTGAGAGTGGAAAATGTGCTTGAATCAAAATCTTCCTAGAGGTGTACGGAACCTCTAGCACCACTTGAAAGTGGTAGCAACACACCCACCGAGTAGATCGGGTCCAAACCCTAGAAATCACCTTAAGAACAAAGTATATGAACGTAAAGTAACAAACACAAGGTGACACAAGATTTGACCCGTGGTTCAGCTCGCCACCAAGGCTTGCCTACATCCACGTTGTTGAGGTGCGCCACACAAGGCTCAAGCTCGTCACAAAGACTAGCTCTTTCCTCGGTCTCAAGTCAAGAGAATGAACTCTTGAGATGAGGGGTAATGTATTAGCAAATGGGTGTTACAAAGCTCCCTAGGCTGCCCCACGAAAGAAGCAAGCTCAAGGGCGACACCTAGCCGGCTAGGAGCAAAGCTCCAAGAGTAACAAACTCAAACCGCCGGCCACCATGCGAACCAAATGCTTATAGGAGTTGAAGATCTGAGGGAGAAGCTTCTTCTCAAGCTTAGAGGCTCAATCTCTCAAAGGTTGATTGGAAATCAATGGAGGAGAGTGGTTGAGCACCAAGGGAGAGGGGAGATCAAGAAGATAGCTTCTCTTTTCTGTTTCACGAAGTAAGAATGTGAGAATGGCAGAACTAGCCATTGGGGAGAAGTGAGGGGGTAAAAAATACCCCTCCACTGTCCAACGGGCAGAACAAGTCACGGCAGTGCCGGCCATAGGCGCGGCAGTGCCGGACTTCCCGGCACTGCCGGCCTGCGAGAAACATCAAAGAGTGGATCTCTGAATAGCTGGCTGATTTGCCTACTATGTATGTGGAGGTGTGATATGTTTGAATAGATATTGCATTTGATTCACTTGTTGGCATACGTGTTGAATCCCTCTTAATAGTATGGCATACCTAACTCAAATTCGAAATATAAAATGAATTAAAGTCCTTTGAGCTTGTTGCCATGTACTTTTGTAATTGGAGGGGTCCGCCAACCTGTTCATCAACCTCCTTAAGATTAACCTGCTTGTCATACTTGTAAAGTCTTATTAGTCTTCTAAATATGTTGTCATGTCACCAAAACCCACTTAGGACTTGATTGCACTTTCAAATAGGAACTTTGTTGGTCTTAACATCAAAATACGTTTTGCTAACCTATCTAAGTGTTTGGGGGCTACAATCACACCAGCTCATATCAACATTACAATTGACATCACAGTAGATTTGCAAAAACCAACATTTTTTCAAATTTCAACCAAACCTTATTGATGTCTTTTTACAAGTAGGTAGGCTCTATGCACAAGTCACCCTTAGAGAGCGACGTCTACAATAACATTCTCTACACTCACCACGATCACGATGGTGTTGGTAGTGGCACTGAAGTTGATGGTCAAGTCTTCGAATTCACTCCCTATGGCATCTCTGGTTGGAACCTAGGCTCCACTACACATAGATCCACTTCGAGCTAGTGCCAGAGGTGGGCGGTAGGTAGCGCTATCTCGGCTCCATGGTGGATGTCGTGCATCACCACCTCGAAATGGTTCACCCAGTGGAGGCTGAACCATAGTAGACAGACCTTGACAGTCAATGATTAGGGACACCAACGACATCAGGCGGCACCCACAACGCCCCTGACTCCACAACAAGACCAAGGACTATCTACACTACAATAGCACTCTCCTACGCCTATCGCATGAAGACCATAGACCAAAGCCTCCAAACCTCCTTGTATTGAGCTTCCTCAGGATATAAGGGGACGGTTGGCTATCATAGGAGAGGAAGCCTAGATAGGAGAACAAACATTTGATAGGCTAGAATAGAACACCGAGTGAACTGAGAGGAACAATAGTTTTCCTCTTCTAGCAACCCAACAAGAGAGAGGGCCTATTACCTTATTCACTAGGGAAGAAACCTCATTGCCTACGAGAAGTAGGATAACACTTAGTGATCGCCTACCAAACTCTCATTCTCCTAAGTTGCTATGAGATATGAGAGAAATATAAGAGTTGCTATAATATTGTTCTAAATGAGTATGATTATTAGAGTTTTATTTTTGCAAAAATGATGTAAAACTTAATGTTCCTCATTGGTGATATTTTCCTACCAAATTCATACATGTTCTGACATGATATAAGATTTCTACACAAACTATTTGTGTTCTATTGAGTTTTATCAAGTCTTATGATCCTTGTAGAGAGACCTATCATGCTATCAAGATCAAGGTCATGTACACGTCATATATATGTGTTTCTTCTACACTAATAGTACACAAAAAAACATGCCTTTCATTTCCACCAAATAAATGCTCCATTCTAAAAGTGTTGTCTCTCTCTAAATTTTTTATAGTAGAAGAGACATGGGCTATGCAAAAGAATGGTAAGAAAAAAATGGACACATGAAAGTCTAGTTATAGAAAAATGTGAGCACATAAAGTCTCATGCATAGAAAAATGATAAAAAGGTAGTCATGTCTCAAAATAATATGTTAGAGAGATCATATCAAATAAAGAAGTATATTTATATCATGTTTCACACACATGCACACCTTTTATATGCAATGCAAGTATGCTACATCCTTTATCCTACCCAAAACTACACATAAGCAATTAGAAGTAGGATGAGAAGACAAATTCAAAAAAATGTGCCTTAAAGAGGAAACAAACACCATATGAGAGACATGAGAGTACCATATGAGAAAGTTAAGATTTTGTTACAAAAAATATTACAAAACCTCTTATATGAAACTAGTGCGGGTTGCAAAAATTAGTGCTCAAGTCAAGCTATTTTTCTCTAAACCTCCCAAGACAAAGGAAAAAGCCATATGCCCTATGGAGAACTAAGGTAATATGGGTGAGTTTTCAATATTGCTAATTTTCTGCTCAAGAAGGAATATGTTGTTGTACACATGGTAGATAAAGCTTTTTGGTCCAATGGCATTAGCTATAGGTAACAATATATTGGTATTATTAGACCCAAACCTGGATCACGTTGTGGGGTTGAAGGATATGAGTGATTGGAGGTAGCAAGATATATTGTGGTCATTGGTTGGAACTTTGTTAAAATATAAATTGGACTTCATCATTAGGTTCCTATCATCAAGACCATTAAAGTAACATCCAATTTGGACTTTATATAAGGGAATTATGGCTTCTTGAGGTGCACACCCGTGGTTTTTAAAACCGGCCAACTAGTTTTTATATCCCAAAACCAAGTTGGAATAAAATTTTTGCATAAATTTTATAAGAGTTTCAACTTTCTTTGGGATGAATCCACCCACCTTATAAATATAATCTATCTTTTTTTTGCCTTTTTATGCCTTTTGTCCCTTAAGCACTAACTTTCCAACCCCATATGTTGTTGTTATCTCATCTCCATGGTGCGAGGTCCCCTAGCTCGTCTATGAATCCTAAGCCACATTGATTTATGCTTGCCTCGATAGGGTCCCTTCCGAGTGACTATTAGAAAAACTGATGAACATCCTAGTCTTGAAAACTATCCTATCCTAGTTGGTTCCTCAAATTGTCCAGGCTAGTCCATCTAGGGGTACTTCAAATTCAAGACCACTTTGTAGTTGCGCCAAGGCGTGCTTGAGTGATGGCGTGTTTAACATCAATGTAGTGACTCCGCTGGGAATGATTTGGTTGCCCATTCCATCTTTGTTGATGTAAAGAAATCGCCATCAATGATTTTCAATCTACAAAGTGAGTTACCAGTCCTCCGTCAAATTGTTTGATGTTATGAATCCATGTGTCAATGTTGCTAGAGCCGCTAGTAGTTATGCATATACTTTAAAGTTTCATTGCAACATGCATCTATTTACTCTCATGCATAAGCATCCCATCAAATCTATGTGCCCATGAAAAACATGGTGAGTATGATCAATTATCAATATGTTTATGCAATTAGTTCACATAGGAGTTTGTTAGTCTTGAATATGATTTAAAATGCTCATTTGCATTAGAATAACTTAAAGAATGAACGTGGAAGATTTTTTTACATTGATTGCAAAGAGTTGGATAGCTTGAACAATGAAATTTCAACTATTTTACCAAAGAAATCTAATGCCAAACTAGTTGTTGTCAAACTTTGCAAAGGTAGGACAACTTCTAATGTTGTTGGTCCAAACAACATAATCCTAAATTAGATGTCTCAAGCTGAATCTAGCGAAGTCAAACCTCAAAGTGTTAGCAAAGATAAACCAAAAGAGGGTAAAGAACTTACATCTTATACTCCTATACTTTGAGGGCAACAAGAAGAAGGTTCACATGACCATTTGGGCTCGAATTGGTCAATAAAACAAACCCAAAGATGTTTGAAGCTGAAAAAAAAAATCCTAAGACTGGTGTGTGGAAACCATTAAAGCAGAAGAGCGACCATAACAAACATCAAAATAAAAAGGCAAAGCCTATTGTTGGGAAGGAAGACAACCTATTTTTGGAAAGGTTTTGGCTAAGTGTCAAAATCCAAAGAATCTAAAGATGCTAGTCGGCCTAACAATTCCAAACAAACCAAATCATCTCCTAGAAAACAATTTGGTAGTTAGAATCAACAATGAAATAATTCTGTACGTCAACACCATTTTCTCCACATGTATGCCTATGCCTATGCCATGTGCTTATTTTTTCCACCATGTTATTCTTATAATTCCTGGATGTGATCTTCTCCAAGATACCTTTGCTGTAATCGTATTACTAATATTGAGCCAACAATTCATATGCCATCAATTATAGGTAAGGATGCTTTTGAACAATCAAATTGGCCTATGGAGAAAAACAAATACATGCCTATCAAACCCTTCTATGATGTCAAGAAATATTAAAAAAAATTAGCAAGAATTCAGATTTGATGCTAGTTGAAGAAAAGCCGGTAACTGGAGAAATATTGGTTTTTTTTATGATCTAGTTATCTCTAATGATGAGCATGTTCCAGAAAATATAGCTGAACAACAATAAATTCAGGTAGGAGGCAAGATAGAAGCAAAGTTGCAGGAGTTGCAAAAACCGTCGAGGCAGTTTGAAAAAAAGGCCTAGCCGATTTTTCTAGAAGGGCTGTAATCAAACCCCAATCTGAGAACAAGGCAAGTCCGATCTTTGAAAATCTCATGGTTAAGCACAAGAAGAAATCATGTACACAGGAGGGAAAGGATCATCCAAGCAGACATCAAGAGCAACCAGGTCATAACCTCGTGGCGCTGTTCCTTATCCTATTTCTGGGTAAATTACTCTGTGGACTTTGTCATATAATTGGGTCTATACTCACCTTCTGGTTATAATAGTACTCTCTCCGCATCTGATTTAGAAGTCGTTTAGGACAACATCACGGTTTTCAAAACATAACTTTGACTCTTATTTTTTTATAAAAAAATGTATGGAATAATGATATATATACTGTTATGAAAGTATTTTTCAAGATAAATGTATTCATATAAGTTTCATATTTGCAATCTCAACAACTTAAAAGTTATTCGTGATTTATATTCTCAATGTTTGACCCAAAGTTTATCTAAAACGACTTCTAAATCAAATACGGAAGAAGTAATACCTACTGCGTACTCAAACTATAATTTGTCGCCAATTGTGAACAATAATATGGTCAAGAATGCACTCTCTAGTGATAAAGAAGGGAAGCAAGGAAGTATTTTAATATTTACAGATAAGTTGGTGTGTCCATAGGTTTGCCTCACATTACAAAAGAGAAGATTGCAACGAAGAATCAATGGTGCAACAAGTGGAGGTGACTCTAGCAAAGCCTAGTAGACCTACAAAGCAGGTATGGAGGCCGTTGTTTCTACATAAATTGGTCGATAAGAATGATTATCACCCTTAAACAAAAACGATGGATGAATTGTTGTTAATCATCGTGATTAGGCTGTTCTGGTCTATGAAAATGTTTTTATTACATAAACTTTACTAAAGAAGGGGTATATATATGTTCACATCCAAAGGTGCCCGATCCTTTCGAAATGTTTTTTTTTTTTTGAAAACTGGCTTAGCCGGTTTTCCAAAACCAGCTAGGTTAGTTCTGTGTAACTTTGTCAAACTATAAATTTGACATCTTTATTATGTTTCTCTCATCCAAGACAATAAAAATGTTCCAATTTAGAGTCCAGATAAGAGAAATACAACTTCATAAAATTCCATACAACTTAAACCTAACTAAAAATTATTTGATAGCCCAAATTAAAATCAAATTAATATTGTATTTTTGCATGGATTTTTTAAGAGTTTTGACTCCCTACGGTAAATATAAATGGCCACGACTGATTGAGTGAATCCAATCGTACTAAATCAATCTATATTTTACCTTTTTTCCTTTTGTCTTTAAATCTCTTATTATCTTAAAACTTAATTTTCCAACCCAACATTATCTTCTTCTCTCAATTCCATGGCGTGATCGAGGAGGCGCCTTACCAACTCTATTGAGATAGGGCACACCAACATATGTTTGTGTCGACATGGTTCCTCCTGGGCAAACATTCGACGAACTCATAAACAATCTCCTGTCGTCAAAAATATCTTGGCCGATTTCTGAAAGCGTCCAAACCAATTCTCACAAGGACACCATGCAAGAGGATTTCCTTCTTCGCTTAGTTTATCAGCCTGACTTATCAATTATTCACAACAAAACAATCAAAAATATTGTTAGTCAGCTTATCAGCCACATAAAGATTAGAGCGGATATCCTCGCTTGACGACGGCGGCACGTTTCCAAGTTTGCCGTCACAAATTTTGTCAACACAACACACTAGATCCCAACCGTTGGTTATTTATTCCCTTCTCTTCTCACCAAATCAGGGTACCTGTACGTGTTCGTGCAGCACATGTACTCCTCCTGTCCTACAGGAGGCTACGTACAGTACATGGCTCCCGCGCCGCACGCCGCGGCAGATCGATCAACATATCCGGGCCATGCGGTCGACACGCAGCCGATCGATCAGGGGGGGCCGGGGCGGCAGGATCGGAGCAGGCGGTGAGTTTGAAGCGCGGCCGCCAGCCGGCCATCCCCACCTCCCTTTACTGCGCCATTGATGCACGGTAGCTGCGCTGCTGCCGCAATGTTTCTCCGCGGACGCGCTTGATGGCGCGCCAGCACCAGCACCAGCACCAGGGTCGTCGCCTCCGACCCGGCCGCGCGCGCGGGACCAAAATATAAGTCCCGGTCACCTACTCCAGATCGCGCCGCTTTACCCGGCCTGCCGCCGCCGCCCACACTCCCATCGCCTGCGCTGCTTCATTCGCCACTGTAGCACTAGCTAGCTAGCACTGTAGCACAAGCTCGCACAGGCAACTCGTACTCGGGTCTATGTAGCCGCGTGTCGTAGGCCAAGTCAAGTCAAGCTGCTCCTGCTGCTGCGTCCATCAGCCAGCAGCTGAAAGAAAGGTGCATGGCGTCAGCGTCGCACACCATACAATTACAATACGAGCAGGCAGGGTTTTGCATTGGGCGGCATTGCTTTTGCTGGAGAATATGTGTACGACAGTATTGATTGATGCCTTAAATTTGCCATACTGTTGCGGCAGCGTAGAGCTCGTAGTTGTCATTATCCCTCCATCCCATTGCCATCCCCTGCCCGTCTCTCTTCCACTACTCTCAACTCCGGCCCAGATTAAGGGGTTGTTTGGTACAGTTCACAACAGCTTCATAAATATATTGTAAGTTGTTTTTTTCTTTTCAAATACCTCTTTTCAAAACAACTTCATTTATGAAACTGCTTTTCTTCTCATCCCACAAAGATATAAAGTGGGATGAAGTTGAAAATAGTATCACAACTCTCTCTCTTCTTTCTCTTTTATATCCATGCATAAAGTTATTGGTGAATCTGTTTTGCCAAACAATTTTTTCAAAATAGCTCAACTTCACCCAGATAGTTGTTTATGAAGGTATTTTCTAAAAAAACAACTTTACTAGTGAAGCAGAGCTATACCAAATAATCTCTAAATGCTCCGCAATCGCAGGTTAATATATACTCCTAATTTGCATAGGAGTACGGAGTATGCTATAACAATCCTGTCATATGAATTAATGAATCACATCACCACTACCCCGGACTGTAGATAGTACTGTAAGAATTTTGCTACAATAGTATACTACTTCCTCTATCTCTTTTTATATGTCAAAATCTCAGTAGACCCTACATATCTTTAACTAAATATATAGTATATAAGATAAAATATTAATATTTATAGTAGATTATTAGTATTGTTAGATGGATCGTTGAATATATTTTTATAATATATTTATTTATTTAAATATATAAGTATTATTAATATTTTTTATATGTTTTATTAAATTTGAGAAAATTTGACAACCACCAATGCTAGGATGACACTCAGATAAGTACTGAGGGAGTATATATATGCAATTCCCTCCTGAACATTAATTCCAGGTTTTCTTGGGGCGATGTGTCAGCTAACCTACCGAGTTTTCTTATATACAATAAACAATGACCTGATTAAATTATGTTAGCGAGAAGACAGACGATTGTGATCAATGAAAGTAATGAATGAAGGGTAGCAATACAACGCAGCCACATCACGCAGATCACCCGAAACGTGTACGCGCGCTCCAACTACACCACTGTTGGGCTACATGTATGTCGACGAAAACCCTAGCAAAAACCGGTGAAACACTGCCACACGCGTAGTCGGGTACGGAGGATTTGTCCCAGATCGTGCCCGGCCAGGCGCGGGGCCAGGCATGCTGATGACTGGCGAGCTGCTTGCTCACTCTGGGCCCCTTGTCAGTGAGAGGTCGCAAAGATCTGGTGAAGAGGAAATGGGACGTATACAGTGCCCGCAGCTGGTTTGGTGCAGGTACTTGATTACACGGGCCGGGACGAGCGTACGTACTACGCGTTCTTTGCCGTTCCCATTCACTTTTACTCGGGCAAGTAGCGTTGTCTTGAAAATCATCCCGTTGTATTACTGGAGTTTGTTTTCTTTTTTTTGCCGACTGGATCAGAAATTATATTAAAATTCGGTATAGTACATCCTCAAATTATACAAAAAAGATCTAGAGTAAAAAAAGATATAGTTTTCTATCTAGTTTTTTTTTCCATCATCGGCTTTACTTAATACATAATAGAGATATACTAAACACTGAAGCCAAAGTGCAGTCCTTGTGTTGAATTCAACAACCAACCTCAAAATATCTGACATGTCACAAGATTCAACATTCCAAAATTAGTCCAAAATGCATCTGAAACACGATGAGAAAACATCACCTATATAGTTGGGCATAACATAGGCCGTTAATTCATACTTCCAACCCCTGGTGCGCCATGTGTATGCTTGACTTTCTCTCTGTAACCATTGATGATGAGCTCGATTATTGACCTAAGTTATTGTCCTCATGAGGAGTGCCTAGAAGCACCCCTTCCCTTTAGATAATGACCACACATTGGCTTCTTTCCGATGAAACTGACGCCTACGTTGCAATGGTGACATTGTCGCGGTAAACACCAAAGTCATCGCAGGTAATTAACAAGCTTCGTCCAACCAAAACTCTATCAACACTCGGATAAACATAACAAATCATAAATATGAGTATTGTAGAGAATGAACACATGAGGGAGGGTTTGAACTAAGCACCCATCAAACATAAATGCACACTGCAAAGGGACAACTATGAATTTTGGTGGGAAAGTATATATAGAGTAATGAGTATCAAAATTCTCTAAGTGAGTATTGTGTTACAATGAGTAAATGAGAGAGATAAAAAGATAGACAATTTTGATTAGTTGTAGCCCTTATAGATTTATCTGTGAACGGATATCGGTTACTCCTATGTCTCTTATAATTATTTGTCAACCGGTTACTCCTATGTCTCTTATAATTATTTGTCAACATCCCAACACGAGTACATGGATACTAGTAGTCATAACTCTTTAGTACCCTAAACATTGTGAGAGTCCCTCATGTGTTTGTTTTTGAGTAATTGATGAAACCTACCTAAGTACTAACCTTGATCTCTAAGTGTGAATCATGAGATAGGTTGGTACATGCCATGTGATGGAGCTAATGGATCAATGTGGTGATGGCAAGGCTCCAGCATGGTGCTGCAAAGGAAAATGGTGTCAAGACAAAGGTGATATAGGAAACATTTTCGGTTTGGTGATTAAGACACCATAGAGGGTGTGATCACATTTAGGATAGATAGCCGTACTATCAATGAGGGAGCTCTTGTGTTTGATTACGGTTATCATATGCCACTAGGTTCATTGCATTGCATTTAAAATCATTTGAACTAGTGAGAGAACCAACTAATTTCAAGATAAATGTGAACTAAAAGCTAACACGCGTGCACAAGCGCTTGAACCACTTAGTGTTAGCCCTTGAAAGCTTGGGAGAAGTTGGTGTCTGATTTTGGGCAGAAGAAGTGCTCCGGACAGTGGTCCGGACGCTAGGGTTTTGGTGGTCCGGACAAACACGTGTGCGTTCGGAAGCACACCCTAGGCTGGCTTGGCTGTGAGCCGGAGTCCGGACGGTGGTTGTCATCCGGAGTGCAGCTCCGGACGCCCGTCTGGAGAGGAGGAGCTCTCTGTTGTGCTCGGAAAGAAGGTCCTGACACAAGTTCGTGTCCAGACGGTGTACTCCGGACAAGCGTCCGGAGGAAAGAGGCTCTCTGGAACCTCTCTGCATGAGGTCCAAACGGAGTTTGCATTGGTCCGGAGTGGCCACTGTGGCTCACGTCCGGAAACAGGTGGCGAGCGGAGGCGAAGGCGCGAAGCAGCTCGTTCAAACGGGCAGGTGACCAGACGCGTGGCCATTGGTCCGGACAGCGCGTTGCGCGCATCCGGAGGCCGCGTCCGGAGGCTGGTTCAGAGGCTTGGCAGCTCGGGTGAGGGGGCGTCCGGGCGCTATTGTTGGTCCGGACCCTCACTGTTGCTAGCGTCCGGAGGACGCGCAAAAAGTGTTTTGAGGAGGCTAAAACGGCTACTTGTGAGTATGAGCTTTATATAGTGTTTTGGCTAGCCCTTGGGGCAGCACTCTTGCACATTCTCATCACTCACACACTAGTGCTCATTTGTGAGAGCCTCCACCACTCATCTCATTGATACACATGCTAATTTCATGAGAGATTGAGTGAACCAAGTGCATTGCTCCATTGATTGCATTCTAGTGGCACTTGGTGATCGTCGTCATCACGGGAGCTCTTGTTATTTTTGGAGTTTGTCATCTCCTAGACGGCTTGGTGCGACGAGGATCGTTGAGCGGAGGAAAGTGATTGTCTCCGGCTCCGATCGGTGGATTGTGAGGGGTTCTTGAACCTTCCCCGCAGGAGTTCGCGAAAGGTATCTCTAGTGGATTGTGCATAGCTTGTGGATCCCTATCTTGTGTTGGTTTTGCGGCACCCGGTGACGGGTTTGGCGTGTGATACCAATTAGCGCGTGAACCTCCAAGTAGGTGAATCGCTACAACGAGGACTAGCTTGTTGGCAAACAAGTGAACCTCGGTAAAAATATTATGTCTTAGTGTCTTTCTACCGAGGATTCATCTTGTGATTGATTACTTGATTGGTTATCTATTGGCTAATCTCTTCACGGTGGTATAACCTCTCTAACTCTAGCTTCGTATTACATTCTTACATTCTTGTAAAGTAGAGTATCTTAGCTCTCTAGCTTGTGTAGCCTTGTTAGAGCTTTCTAGTTAGCTAGCTTTTGTGTGTGGCATAGACTACATCTAGCTAGTAACTAGAATTGTGATAGGTGGCTTGTCGACCCTAGTAGTGCTAGTGCAAACTTGCTTTACGTCATGTTTTATTCTAACAAGTTTGTTTAGTGTTGTTGTAGAAATTTTTAATAGGCTATTCAACCCCCCTCTAGCCATATCTAGACCTTTCACATTGCCAGACCACATAGTCGCGCCACAACATTTTAGGTAACTAATTTGGTTCATTGCCACGGTTGTGGCTCAACATTCTTTGATTCATGTTGGCCTTGCACACAAAGTATATGTATGGCTACTCCAAAGCAGTAGATATATAGGCCGGAGCAGAAGATTATTAAAAGATGGAATCCAACGTGACATCATCGAAATGCAGTGCAGTGGAATGGCATATGAAACAGTAAAAGCCCGCTGCCTGTCACCTAGCTACTAGTTCGGACCCATCCAATCTTGGACCAATCATAGTCGGCGACCGTCGACCGATGCCTGGTCCCGCGGTGATGGCCGGTTTCTGCCGGGGAGCGGGCAAAGCTGGCCGGAGTGGTGGTGACCGGCCCGGTGCCGCCCTTCACACGTCACAGCTCACAAGTCACAGCTCAGCGAGCGTGTGCACAGGCCAACCGCTATTGTCTGCTCCGCTTGCAGGCTCCGGGCCCCCGGCCTGACAGCAGGCCAGCAGCAACAGCAAGCCCAGCTACCGAGAACGAATCATGTCGTGCGAAATGTCGATCGCTATGATTTCAGCCCGATACCGCACTCACTCACACGAGCCTGCAATGCGTACTGCAAAGTGTAGGTTGTTGTCCGGAGAATTTAAGGTCATTTCGCGGTGGTTTGTGTGTATCTGGAAACCGAACCCGTTGTTAATTTTGCCAATAGAGCAAGATCAGAGGTGCTACAAAAGATAATATATTTAGAAATTATAAAAAAAAACAAAACCATCATAGCATCAATTCAATAAACTCAAAATTATGACAATTATTACAATAGATGGCATGTGAACAATAACAAGGCGTCTATAATGACTTCATCAAAGATTTATTGGTCTGGTATTTCGAAGATGCTCACAGAGGTAGAATGTGTGTATATGTTCATCTTTATAATAAGGGAATACTTAGGACTATCCTAGATATACCAAAAAATGACCCCGCTAATACGTCACAACCATTTGAGTGACAAAGAAAATTCACCCAGAAATCTAACATTATTAAAATCTATGAGTCATAATCCTCCCACACAAACTTCAACTCAAACCAATAGTGTAGATCGTTCCTATCAAAGGCTTCATCACTCATCTTGTACCCACCCACACGCCAAGTGTTCCGTATGCTCGAATCCTGCTCTGTCTGAAGAAAAAAAATCCCTTCGCACATAGATTTTACAGGGCGCATGCTCATCCTTCTACGTCTAGGAGAGAAGGAAACAAAATATAACCGCCTGAAACCCTTCACGACGTGCGAGGCCGACCGCGACATCCTCCGCCTCTGCCATGATGACTTTGTTGTGACTTATTATCCTCTGCCTCCGCCACGACGACTCCGATGCGACCGTTGCACCTATGGTCTGGCCAGCCTGGCTACGACATCCTTTGCCTCCGCCGTGATGTATGGCGCCGACCACAGCCGAGTGACCTCAATTTATTCTTTGTTCTTTGCCTAGAGTATGTGTTTCCTACAAAATTATCCACTCAAAATGCAGTGGATTAAATAACCATAGGAAGTTCCAACGAGGATATCAAATGTTGCTTGATAGAGCAATTCGATAAATGTTCATATAGATGAATGCTTAGTCAATAAATGCATTTTCCTGATTTGTGTACTATATGACTTGGACTTCATCTGCACCAATATTTGCCCTTCGTGGGCGTAGTAGCCGTAGTGGATGGAATAACAATTATTCTGGAATATTGTATTGTCTCCTTATTGTAGTCTGCATTTCTGCCTTGTCCTTCGCATTTCAGATAATCATTGCCTTTACGTTTCCACGTTCTTTTAAAGAGCTATAGTTTAACCATGTGGAACAATCATCTACTTTGGTACACCACTTCTGAATTTATTTGTGGACAACCACTTGTACACATCTTAAGTTCTTGTACTGCTACAATAACGCTTTCCTCCTTCCGCTTTGGGTCAAGAGGTTCTCCAATTAGATCTTGTTTAGATAACTTTAAAATTCCAAAATTTTACAAGATTTTCTCTCATATCGAATCTTTGGACGTATGTATTGAGAATTAAATATAGGTAAAAAATTAACCAATTATATAGTTTTTCTGTAATTTGTAAGACGAATTTTTTGTGCCTAGTTACTTCATGGCTGGACAATAATTGTCAAATACAAACGAAAGTGCTTCAGTGTCGTTTTTCCAAAAGTTTTTCATCTAAATAAACAAGGCCTTAGTCAAGCTTTTGGGTTCTCCCCAACCATGGTCCCTGCCTGAACTACTGACTCCGGGAGTCCTGGTTCTCTGGGGCTGTCTTTTTGGTTCATCTCGAGAACCAGTCAACCAGAACCACCAAAGTGTAGCATCTTCAACTAAAAAGATCCCCAAACAGTATGTCCGGAAAGGGAAGTGGTACTGCTTCTGCTTCCAGTTCCACCTGCAGCTTCAGTCTAAAGCTCTAGCCGTGTCCCTGCCGTTGCAAGAAACATGGCATGTTGTGCCAGCAATGGCGCCCAACTACCACCACCACAGTTCTTCCGCTAGACGCGCTTTCAAGTATCATCCCAGCAGTTAGCTGGGAAGCCACAGCAGAAGGTACATGCCCCGATCACACACCCAAACCACAAGGGGAAAAACAAGGTTGACGGCCGAGGTACCTGATCATATGTAAGGCGGGAATGATTCACATGTTTTTTGTTATGCGGTCCTTATATATGAAACTATTATTGAGATTTCATTTTGTTTTCTCTCCATGCAAACTAGCTAGTAGGCCTAAAGTACACGGATTGTCTAATTGAAGGCATATGGTCCCTCCAGGGAAGCATTATAACACTTTGATAGGGTTTGCACCCACAGCATTCAATTTATAATATTAGGTGTCTGAATTGCAGACAGACAGACAGACAGACAGGCGGATGCATATGCATACTGAAGAGGCAGAGTATCTTACCGGCTAGAACAAAGTTGACTTAATACAATCCAAAACTAAGAGCCTGTTTAGTTCCTCTCAAAATTCGTTAGCACTTAAGTAATTTAAGCTAAACTTAGCTAGCTCATCGTTAGCTCAAACTCAAACATGCCAACGCATGCCCGGTGGCTAGGCCGCGGCGCTGACGCCTGTTCCGGGCTTCCGGCTAGGGCACACGACGAGGACAGCGAGATCATTAGCTGAGGACGGAGGAGATGGAGGCCTCGGTCTCGCATTTGGAGCTCCCCAGTAGGGTTGTTGCGCGATGATGAGCTCGAAGTAACTCCCTTCCTCGCCTGCTTCCCTCTCGCGCGCTCAAATAAATGTGCATTTGATCCCAGTAAATGGAGGAGCGAGGGCCGGGGGCATTTATGTCCTCGTCGTCCATGGAAGGGCTAGCTAGCTAGCCAGCAGCCAGTAGGATGGCTGTTACTAATTCAAAGCCATGCATGCGTCCACCAGATCGATTCCCCTGCTAGCTGCAGCGTGGGTTTCAGTGATGAAACGGGAGGCGAGGCCGGCCGGAGAGATGCATGCATGCCTGTTGCGTAGTACTACTAATACGTGAGAGCTAGCTACTACAGGAAAGACATAGGTTTTCGATCTCACTGTTCTTTGCGAGTGGAGTGGCCAAAGCGGGAGTGAGAATTAATGATGGGGTTAGTGGCGGTACTAACAGCACGGCCCTGCAAATCATTGTGGAGCCAATGCGACGCGATGCGTGATTATTGTAGAGATTCATGTTTTGAAACCCATCCCATGCATGCATGCATAAATCAGTGACAGTGAGGGCAGGGGATTTCTGGTTCGGCTTTTGTCCGCGGTCGGTAAGGGCCTTTAGCCCCGGTGTCTGAACCGGGGCTAAGGATTCGGGACTAAATGTCTCCCTTTAGCTCTGGTTCGCAGGCCCGGGACTAAAGTCTGACCTTTAGCCCCGGTTGTTAATACCAACTGGGGTTAAAGGGTGCGTCAGGTGGCGCAGGCGGGCCACGCGTGACAGCACCCTTTAGCCCCGGTTGGTATTACCAATCGGGACTAAAGATCCATTTTTTTTTTCTGATTTTGGTATTTCTTAATTTGGTTTTCCAATTAGATTAGGTATTCAAATATGTGTATTCTTCGCTTCTAATACATGTATTCGCTGCTAATACATGTATTCACGCACTTATAGATTAGTTTCAAGCATTAAACACAAATAAACTATTAAACTCTATATATATATAATATATATGCACATAAAATTTACATCATTATCCATTGTTACTTGACTTAAGACACAACCGCTCTCGCCACTTAAATATCATACAGATGTTCGTCTTGATTTGGCTTGAGTGGTTCGGCCGGGTCGTAATAGTACTTGCCTTTAGAGTTGACCACTTTTTCAAGAAAAAATCCAGCAAGTGTCTCTTGAATTCCTTTGAGGCGGACTTCTTGCAATACTTGTTGCTGCAACCATAGGGTCTTCAATTTGCATTATAAATAAACAAGTGTTAATATACATAAGATTTAGTTAATAGCAACAAATAAATAAAATGGATGTATTATATATACATATCGCATACTCTTAGTTGCTCTGTAAGAGTTCTTCTTGCATACACCATGAGGAACTCACAAACGTAGTATCCACACAGATTGTTGTCTTGTGACTGCCTTAGAACCCACTGTAAGATATGAAAAGATTACTATCGTCATCATACGCATATGTTAAAGCATGATAAGGTAACAGATTATGAGAGCTAGTAGAACTTACATTTAGCAGACAAGGACCCTTTAGTGCCACTTCCAATTCTGGACGGTGTTTCGGGACGAACCAAGCCCAAACCCTGCTCAATAATTGAATCATTAGTTAATTAACTCTTGCAGTATAGTTAAAGAGCAGGAATCCATATTTAAAGATCAAAGTTACCCCTTGATAATGTCTATCATATCTTGGTAATCTCCCAGTGGTTTTCTCAATGAGTCATAGATTACCAATTGACTTCTAGTCATATCGAAAACTATGAGTATCCAGTGAAAACTGCATTTGTTTATAGAGTCAACATATATATCTTTATGCTGAATTGAGTAATAATTAAGACAAATTGTGCAAACGATAACAACACTCACCCAAAGTTGTAGGGGAAGAGTACATACTCTTTGGTCTTTTGGTTGACCAAGAACCTCCGAAGATTCCTCTGCGTTTGAGGTATCCATTGATCGTGGGGAGTGTTTGGATCCGAGAATATGATTGATGGATCAATGAAACCAATATTCGTGTCTCCCTTACGTTTGAGCAATAACATCAAGAATCTGCATATATATGTTTGAGGATAGTTAGTTACTATACATATACATATGATATGGTCAGATTACTAAAAGAAATGATCACTTACAGACAGTAGCAGTTGATGAGAGATTTGTCTAGAGCGTCCATATGGCATAGTTGGTGGAGCTCACTATACGGAACAAATATAAGGTCATCGCCCCGGAAGTAATGTTCTTGTCTAATTCTGACGCAAATGCAGTCGTCATCTGGGTTTTTGGTATATGCCTCCATGTACCACGAGTTTAACCTGCGCATTTGCGTACCAAGTTCCCTGAGGGCTGATGGGTTGTACAGACTTCTGCCACGTACATAAGTTTTCTTCCACTCATCGACTACAGTGGCATTTGCGATGAGTGCATTTCCTAGAAATTGAGTCGCGGTTAGACCAGCTCTTGACAAGAACTCTTCCATACCATCATAATTGACCCTGGGGCCACTGTAGTCTTCTAGCACGCTCATGTTTGAACCATATTGATTCCCAACAACTAGCGGGGGCACTGATTGATTGGATTGTTCCCCGAGCTGTGGGACACCCTTCCCTGCTCTTCTCTTTTTATTCTTCTCCTCGTCAATTGCCTTTTTGAGACTGCGGTCATAGTCCGATAGTGGAAAATTCTTCTGAGCATCACGTAGCTTTCTCTTCTTTTCTTCCACCGCTTGCCTTAGAGCTGATTGATGTAAGAAGAACGGTTGTTTAGCTTCTTTCCTTGCTTTACGGTCGTCTTCTATTTTCTTGAAATGTGCGTCCACTGAGGCTTTTATTGAAGCGTCTATATCTTCTTCAGTCTTCTCATACAAAAGTTTTGGAGGAATCTTAACTTTCCTTGTAGCTTGCCTCTTTGCTTTTGGTTGGGCGGCCGACACCTTTGCTTTTGTGCCGGTGCTCTTCTTTGGCAATGGGGCCGGTGTTGGCGTTGGAGACCGTCGTGCAGGAGATGGGGCCGGTTTCGGCGTTGGAGAACGTCGTGGAGGCGATGGGGCTGGTTTCGGAGATGGAGACCGCCTTGGAGGTTCTGGGGACGAACCCGTGCCGTGCATTTCACCATCATCATCCCTCGCAACACTATGACCAGCGGGTGATGAATGGTGACTTAGGTCTCTAGGTGAGATCCTGCAGTGAAAACAATGAGTGTGAATAAAGTATCGCTATTTAAGCCAATACAAAGTTAGTGAAAAAGATCTAGGTATATATGATTCACTTTCATTCGCACCTAGGATGACAAGGAGGAGGCAGCGACGGTACAGTAGGAGGTGATGCCCCAGGAATAATGATATAGCGCTTGCGCCAACAAATAAATGTCTTCTCCGCTTGTCCTAAAGTCGTCTCCCCATCACCTCCTTCAATGTCAAGCTTAAAATCGCGATGACCTTTTTGAACTCTATCCACCGAGACGCGAGCATATCCAGCTGGTATTTTTGACCCATGGCATATTGGTGTCTTCGTAGGGTCGATAGGAGATACAACACCGGTAGCCACCATGATTGTGGTAGCCTCCTCTGGAATGTGCAGCTCACATGGTGTATTCGGTTCTGTGATGTCATCTACAGGGAAGCGTAGCTTTGCATCATCACCAGGTTGAGGCACTTCTGTGGAAGCACAACTGCTTTTCAACTGAGCTGATGGGTTGATGTTGACTTCCGATACTGATCCAGTACTTTGCATTCAGCTCATTGCTAACTCCACTTGCCTTTTGATTTCCTTGCTCATTCTCGCTTCAAGTTTCTCTTCTCGCTCTTTTGCTTGAATAGCTGCTTCGCATGCTTCACTAAGCATTTGCGACATGCTAAGTTTCATAGCTTCCTCCTCTTTCTTCTTTCTCTAGCGGCTTCTATATGTATCTTTGTCTTGAGGGAAGGCATGCTTCCATGGCACCGCGCTATAAGGCATATGTCAGCTCATCCCTATCTCTATCTGGTGACCATACTCCTTGTTCCCTCAAAGATTGAGCGTAAACTAGTTTCTTTGCTGTTTCTGTGAGTCCTTCGGTATACGTTAATCTCCCGGTCTGAGGGTCAAGGCCTCCCCCGTGACCAAAAAACCACCACTTATCGCGCTCAGACCAGTTACCTGATTGTAGTTGGATTCCCCTAGCTTCAAGGTCCTCTTCTAATTTTTTCCACTTAGGAATGGCAGTAATGTAGCCACCTGATCCCAAGTGATGGTGGTATTGCTTTTCTCGGGCATTCTGTTGGTTCTATAGCGCTCGTGCTTCGCCCTCTTTGGATGTCTTGAAAGCTACAAAGTCATCCCAAAACGGTCTCAACTTGACGTAGGCCTTATTATTGAAATCTGGAGTAAGGTTCTTCTTGATAAATTGGGTGTGCAATTTCTTCTTCCAGGCCTGGAATTGTGTTGTCATCTTCTTCATAGCCCAGTCCCTAACTCTCCCCTTCAAAGCTTCATCTTCTGTATCGAGCGAGAAATGTTGAAGGACATCTTGCCAAATTAGTGCCTTATCACGATCAGAGACAAAACTAATTTCAGGATGTCCTTTCCTTTGCCGCCATTCACGAGCACTGATCGGAAGCCTATCCCTTACAAGGTAACAACAGTGGCTGGCAAATTTATGTGCATTTGGTCCAAGTACTGCCCCTGTTTCCTCATCGAATTCCGTGATAATGTACCGACCCTCCAATGGCTTCTTCGGGCCTCGTACATTTTTACTCTTCCCCGTAGTTGTCGTTGATGCAGACGGCTACGTATGTAGACACACAAAACTTATAAATATAATTATACAAATGTAATTATTTTTATTTTCATGTATACACAAGAGATTGTAAACATATATATACCTTGACAACATTGTCTTGCGCGATATTTTCTTGCTCAACATCTTCCGCAAAGTACTGACTTCTGTCATCTACTTGATTGGTGCCATCTACTACTTGATCAGTACCATCGTTGATAATTGAAAACAAGAAATCCTCCATGTTGTCATTCGGGTCGTTCATTTCTACAACTATATATAGTAAAAGGGTTTAGACGACACTTAGAGTAGTAGACAATAATGTGTGTGTGTAAACCCTAAACAACTGTGTAACACACTTAGAGTAACCAAAAGGGTAAACACTTATAATTAGTGTGAGTGTCAAAAAAGGGTTTAGGGTAGACACTTAGTGTAGGCACTAGGAGGTAGACACTTAGGGTTTAGGGTTTAGGCACTTAGAGTCAGACACTTAGGGTATATATTTCTCTAACAAAATGAAAGCTCTATACATTTAACTAGAAATAATGAAAGGTATCTATTTCTCTAACAAAATGAAAGCTCTATACATTTTACTAGCAATATAATGTGTGTGTGTGTAAACCCTAAATAAGTGTGTAACACTTAGAGTAACCAAAATGGTAGACATCACTTAGTGTGTGTGTGTGTAAACCCTAAACAAGTGTGTAACACTTAGAGTAACCAAAATGGTAGACATTACTTAGTGTGTGTGTGTGTAAACCCTAAACAAGTGTGTAACACTTAGAGTAACCAAAGGGTAGACACTTAGTGTGTGTGACCCTAAACAAGTTTGTAACAAATGAAAGCTCTATACAAATCAAATCATATATAGAAATAATGGAAGGTCTATATTTCTCTAAGTGCTAAAATCTATTTTTATAACAAATGAAAGCTCTATACATATTTTACTAGCAATATAATGAAGATACATATATATCAAATCATATATAGCAATAATGGAAGGTCTATATTTCTCTAAGTGCTAAAATCTATTTCTAAAACTAAAATCTATTACTATTTTTTTACATACAATTCACCCTCTTCTTCTTCTTCCTTTCTTCAATCTTTTTCTTCTTCTCGATCTCCTCTTCATCTAGAAAAACATGTATAAAATGTTAGTGTGTGAAAACAAGAAACTAATAACGACATAGAATATTATCAATTTTCCTTTTTCTTTTTCTAACAAATCCATTTACAAATTTATAAAAAATCATTTACTAACAATAGATTTTCGTAAAAATCCATTTACAAGAAACAAATCCTTTTTTCTTTTTTCCTTTTTCCTCTCCTTTCCTCTCCCTACCTTCTTCCTTCTTCCTTCTCCTTCTGATCTCCTCTCCTCCCCTCTCCTTCCTTCTTCTCTCTCCTTTTCTTTCTCTGCTTTTCTCTTCTGACGGCGGCGGTGCGGATCCGCAACGGCGTTGGTGACCTTGACGGCGCGGGCGCCAAACAAAATTTTAGTGGACAGTTTTATATGTTTTGGGATTGTATATAGTTTAATATCTATATAAATTTCTCTAGCTCTTGTTAATTGCATAATAAATTAAATACATGGCACAATTTTTTTAAAAAAATAACCATTACATTTCCTTTTGCTTTATTATACACTAGAAAAATGTATAACAACAAATCTTTTACCTTTTTCATAATATCAAATATAAATGTAACTAACCATTAGTATTTGGCTAATGCAAAAGTATATTGTTGAATTAAAAAAATAAATGCTTGGTTACCAACAGGAAATTAGTTTCTGCATTATTTTAACGTTAATCTTTTTGTTTTTCAGCATTAATTGTCCAACTATGCGACAAATAAGTTTACCCTTAAATAGAAAATTATTAATGAGACACTAAATGACCCTATATGAAAATCTTTTGAATACAAAGGTTTTATAACTCATCAAGATCTATCTTTTTTATGTACTTCAAATTTCTATTTATTTGAGAGACTTGTCATTTTAGAACTAAACTTTTTCACTGACAAATGTAGATCTTCATTAGTCACTAAATGATTACAAAAGAAGTATTAGTAAACATTAGTCACTAAATGAAAAATTGACCAAATACAAATGTAGATCTTCATTTATTTAACCAAACTTAGCAAAAATGACAAATACACATGTCACTTGACATCACTGCTAAGCTAGCTATATCAAGCGGGCACAGTAGTGATCTTCTTCTTGACATATGTCCCTTGGTCATGATCATGTCATAACCATGGAGTGTCTTCGGCATTTAGAAGTATGCTTGGGTCTTTGGTCACACTAAATGGCGCAATTCGGTCATCCCTTTCGTAAAGTTCTGACATGTCTGAGTTGTCCTCAATTCCCAAAATATTCTTTTTCTCTGAAAGAACTATGTGACGCTTGGGCTCATTGATGATTGATTTGTCATCATTTTTTCCTTTCTTTAGTTTTGTAGACATGTCTTTTACATAGAACACCTGATTCACATCAGCAGCAAGGACGAATGGTTCATCTTTGTACCCAATAGTGTCGAGGTCCACTGTTGTCATCCCATAATCCTTGTCAATTGTTACCCCGGCTCCGGTCATCTTCACCCATTGGCACTTAAACAAAGGGACTTTAAAATTAGATGCATAGTATAGTTCCCAAATCTCAACTATGCGGCCATAATATGTTTGCCTTTTTCCATTTGGGTTAGTGGCATCTATGCGGACACCACTATTTTGGTTGGTGCTCCTTTTATCTTGGTCTACCGTGTAAAATGTATTTCCATTTATCTCGTAGGCTTTGTACGTGAGGATGTGTCATGATGGTTGTCTAGCCAACAAATACAGTTGGTCATCAATACTCTCATCACCAAGACATTTTTTTCGCAACCAATATCTGAGAGTTTTCATGTGTTCACGCATAATCCAAGCTTCATTCTTCCCTGAAAACTGGGATCATAGGAACTTCTTGTGTACCTCGACATACGGCTCCACCACGAAGGAGTTTTGAAGAACTGTATAGTGTGCTTTGTTGAAATAATCATCCCCCGTACCGATATATGTTTTCTTCCCTAGTGTTCCTTTCCCACTAAGTCTCCCCTCGTGTCTTGATTCAGGAACACCAATCGGGTCAAGGTCGGGAATATAGTCAACACATAACTCAATGACCTCCTCTGTCCCATAGCCCTTGGCGATGCTTCCTTCTAGGCGAGCACGTTGGTGAACATATTTTTTCAGGACTCCCATGAACCTTTCAAAGGGGAACATGTTGTGTAGAAACACAGGACTGAGAATACTAATCTCCTTGACCAGGTGAACTAGGAGGTGTTCCATGATATTAAAGAAGGATGGAGGGAAAACCAACTCAAAGCTGACAAGGCACTGAACCACATCATTCTATAGAGTAGCTAGTTCCATTGGATCGATTGCCTTCAGAGAAATTGCATTGAGGAATGCACATAGCTTAACAGTGGCTAGACGTAAATGTGGAGGTAGAATTCCTCTTAACGCAACCGGAAGCAATTGCGTCATAAGCACGTGGCAATCATGAGACTTTAAGTTTAGGAATTTCTTCTCTGACACATTTATTATATTCTTTATATTGGAGGAAAATCCAGATGGGACCTTGATGCTGCTTAGACATTCAAACATGCTTTCCTTCTCTTCTTTGCTAAGAGTGTAGCTAGCAGGCTTTAAATAATGGCGTCCATCTTCTGTCTTCTCTGGATGCAAGTTGTCTCGTTCTTTCATGTCTTGCAAGTCCTGTCGTGCTTCAAGTGTATCTTTGGCTTTTCCATACACACCCATGAATCCTAGCAGGTTCACACAAACATTCTTTGTCAAGTGCATCACGTCAATCGCGTGGCGGACCTCTAGGACATGCCAATAGGGTAGCTCCCAAAATATGGATTTCTTCTTCCACATGGGTGCGCATCCATCAGTATCTTTTGGAACTGGTAGGGCCCCTTCTCCCTTTCCAAAGACTACTTGCACATCCTTGACCATATCAAGTACATCCTCTCCAGTTTGGTTGTGAGGCTTGGTTCGTTTCACTTCTTCTTTACAATGCTTGCCTTTCTTTCTAGCTTGGTGATTCTTAGGAAGAAAACGACGATGGCCAAGGTACACGACCTTTCGACATTTTTTTAGATATACACAGTCAAGGTCATCAAAACAGTGTGTGCATGCATTATATCCCTTGTTTGTCTGTCCTGAAAGATTACTTAGGGCAGGTCAATCATTGATTGTTACGTACAACAATGCTCGCAGGTCGAAGTGTTCTTGTTTGTACTCATCCCACACATGTACACCTAGTTTGCTCCATAAAAGCAGGAGTTCCTCAACTAAGGGCCTCAGGAAGACATCGATGTCATTGTCAGGTTGCTTCGGGCCTTGGATCAGCACCGACATCATAATGAACTTCCGCTTCATGCATAACCATGGAGGAAGGTTGTAGATACATAGAGTAACAGGCCAAGTGCTATGACTACTACTCTACTCCCCAAAAGGATTCATACCATCCGTGCTCAAACCGAACCTTAAGTTTCTTACGTCTTCTGCAAACTCCAAGAATTCTCTGTCAATTGCTCTCCACTGGGACCCATCGGCAGGGTGTCTCAACATGTTGTCTGCCTTAAGGTCTTCTTTGTGCCATCGCAACAACTTTGCATGGTCCTTGTTTCTGAACAGACGTTTCAGGCATGGTATTATAAGAGCATACCACATAACTTTGGCAGGGATTTTCTTCCTAGGACGCTCTTCGCCCTCAACATCGCCAGGGTCATCTCGCCTGATCTTATACCGCGACACTTTACATACGGGGCAATCATCCAAATTCTCATAGTCCTTGCCACGATATAGGATGCAGTCATTAGGACATGCATGTATCTTCAGGATTTCTAATCCAAGAGGGCACACGACCTGTTTTGCTTCGTACGTAGTGGTAGGCAATTCGTTAGGCTTCGGAAGCATATTTTTTTGGATCTTGAGTAATTGCCCAAATGCCTTGTTGGATATGCCATCTTTGCCTTCCATTGTAGCAACTCCAGTGTTGTACCCAACTTATTTTGCCAATCTTCAGTGCTCGGGTATAGTAGTTTCTTGTGATCCTCTAGCATGCGGTCAAACTTAGCTTTCTCTTTTTCACTCTCACAATCTCTTTATGCATCATGAATGACTTCACCAAGACCACTAGCTTCAGAGAGTGTGTCCTCTGCCCCTGCCTCTTCTTCTACGTCCACCATTGCAGTATCATTGAAGTCACCATATTGAGTGTTGACATTTCTTAGCGTCACACCAAAAAATAGAGATAAATCCCTATCCCTGGCACGGCACCAGAAATGCTCGTTGGTATTTCTTATGACTATTGGATAAATCCGCAAGCGCACAGATTATACCACTGTAGCACTTCACCAAGGAGTATTCCAACGTATCGTAATTTATTTTATCCCAAGGGAAAGCTGACCTAGAAATGATAATTAGAGAGAGATCCTAGAGAGCACCTTAACTTAGTACCAACTAGTATAGAGGGGTAAACGATATATGTGATAGGAAGGGGTTGATGAATGAAGAAGCTACGGTAAATGATACTTAGAACGGACTAGGTAGATTAGCTAGCTGGGAGGACAACGAGAAGAGTAAAGGGACTCGTAAGCAATTCACTCTACTTCAATATACTTAGCTAATTAACTAGTCTAAACACTATAGTTTTCCTCCTCAATACAAATATGCTAGGCGAGGGGATAGATCAGTAGAACGACAAAACTCCTACTGGACCGCGCCCTCTTCTTACGGGGGCCTTACCTTTTAAGAACTTGCCTAGACAGCACGTGGTGGAATACAACGACTAGACAAGGTTGTCACCTCTTGCTAGCTACCACAAACAATCCGTGCAGCAAGCAGTAACCAAGGATAAGCTAATGTAAAAGCACCACGCTTACACACAACTTATTACTTTGACTATGATCTATAATCAAAGCACCCTATGACAGGAAATGATCGCATACAGGAAAGGTCACAAGGATCACGGACTATAAATGTAAAGGCTATTAAAGAGCAAAAGCATATAACAAGACTATATCTAGTATAGTAATTCTCAAAGTAAATACTAAGTAAAATAGAGAGAAAGGATAATATATTGATAAAGGTAAAGTCTTACAAAGAAGAGAAGATACAAGAGCTATACCAGACTTCCCAGAAGACAACTCCGGAAATCTCAAGCAAGCTCGACTCAACTCTAACTCCCACTCTAGACTAACTCCTAGAACAATCTAAGGAATAGAGCTTGTAGGCTTCTTCACCATGTGTAGAGAGGGGGAGTGACCCTCTATTTATAGTGGGAGAGTGGAGTAGGGGCTACTCCATTGCTACGTCAGCGATCTAGGGCCTCCCATCCTCCACCGTTGGATCCAACCGACCCTGGAACCGTCATTGGATGGATGGTGGTGATCCAACACGTGGGGAAGAGGTATGGCGGTTGGGGGGAGCCAACCGACCTAGGGGGGTGGTCGGCCGACCCCCCCCCTATGGCCAGTGGGCCCTCCTCTGGCCTCTGGGAGTGGTCCCACTGGTCAGGGGACCAAGTGGGAGCTAGGTGGGCCCAGGGGGTGGTCGGTCGACCCCCCCTGGGGGTCACTGGCCCACATCTTCCTCCCTGGTGCTGGTCCCACTCATCATTGAGGTTAGTTGTTGATTCTAGAATGTTTGTCGCGTTTATCTCCTTGGTGTGGGCCCATGAATCCTTGTGCTTTGCTTGTGAGCCGTTGAGAGGAAACACAGAGTGGTCCAGTGGTTGGAAATCACTCTTGAGTGCCTCTCTTGGATCATGGCCGAGAGGGGAGCCAGGTGGGCCCATAGGGTGGTCGGCCGACCCCCTATGTGGGTCCCACTGGCTCTCATTTGCTTCATTTCTTCATTCCTGTACTCAAACACTCATGGATATGTGGAACTTGTTATTTGATAAACTATGCTCATGATGTGTTTGTTTATCCCTGATCCTAAGTTTGGTGGCATCATTTTAAGTATATAAAAGTTTATCATAATTTGTGCCAACAAGATCCCCCAAGCTTAACCTTTGCTCGTCCCGAGCAAACATTCAAACTTAGCTCGATGGATCAGGAGTTGCTACTATGCTTCATATTTCAATAGTACTAAGGTTACAAAATCATGCCTCTCTTTTGAATGGAAAAATTAGCAATAAAGACTCACCCATATTACCTTAGTCCTTCATAGGGCTTATAGCTTTATCCTTTGTCTTGGGAGGTTGAGAGATAGAACAACTTGACTTGAGCACTAGTTTTCTCATTCTTTCACAAGTTTCATTCGGAGGTTTTGCAAGGTTTTGTAAAAGAAAACTTAGTGTTCCTCAAATGGGACTCTCGAGTCGCTCATAAGGTGTATGATTCCTCACCAAGGCACATATCAGAGTTTGCCTTCTTTCATCCTATCTCTAAAGCTTTATGTGGAGCTATAGGTAGGGATCAAAGATGTAGCAAACTTACCTTGCATATATTGTAAAGTCAAATTCCGAATCCAAGGAGAGAAGTGTCATACTCTTAGATCAAGATGTGCAAGTGTGTGGAAAACATGGTAAATGATCAATACTCCTATATTGGGATGATCTCTCTTTCCTAACTTATTATTTTGAGACATAGCTATCAATTTTTTTTTCAAAGAGCTTTGGAATGCTCATAAATTTGGGACTTTTAGGATGCCCCTGAATTTTGCATAATTTTGCATAGTCTATGTCTCATTTACTAGCAACAACTAGAGAGAGTTTTTCTATTAGAGCATGCAGTATGAACTATGTGAAAATGTAAGGCATGTTTTTGCGTACTTCCAGTGTAGAAGTAGCATGCATATGTGGCGTGTACGTGATCTTGATCTTGGGAGCATGATAAATCTCTCAACAAGGATCACAAAACTTGACCAAACTCAACACAAAGCAAGCAACTTATGTAGAAAGCTTATATCATGAAATATCATTTATGGCTTTGGTAGGAATTTTCACCATTGAGGAACAAAAAATGTTTTTATCATTTTAATAAATAAAACTCCGATAGTCATTCTTGCTTAGAACAATATTATAGCAGCTCTTATCTTGTCATATCATTTCTCACAACAACTTAGACTTAGTTACAACATTCGCAATCCACAAAAGTTTCAGGTTCATGATGAATTCTTTTTAAGCCAAGTGATCCATACTTAGAGAAATACCAAGTTGTAAACTAAGTACTAGAGAAACATTTAACAGAGAAACTATTCATCATTTCCATAGGAGATATACATTTTCATGGAACATGTGAGAGTGGAGTAGAGTAAAGTCTTTTTATTATTTTTATCATATGCAGAGATTTTTTTTAGATGCAAAGAAAAGATAAGCAGGGAAGTGCATAAACATAAATGCTGAAATTAAAAACTTACCTTAGTGGGGGAGGGAACCTCCCCCAAGCTTATCTTTTGCTCAATAGTGCGGCGGATGTGGATGTTGTTGCTACCATAAGTCCCAATGCCGATGTTGTTCTTCTTGCATTGCTTGAATTTCTTCGGCGGTTTGTTGGACGATTGTGTGTTGTCTCATCGTGCTCAACACACAGCTCACCAAAGGAGTTGGTGAGATGATCGAACTGTTGCCGCAATTTACGATGCTCCCTTTCTCATGTGGACGAGAAGGATGCTCGTGCTCTTCGAGGATGTGATGGTCGAGGAGGCATGCCACTAGAAGTGTACATGGGATCGAAAGATGCATCGTCTTCCTCCTCGCCAATAGCTCCTCGGGAAGGACCACCTTGCTCAAGATGAACAAAGTGTAGCCCTTCCTGAGCTCTCATGTCTGAACCTGTAAAACCTCTTTGTCCAATTCTTTGATCTAAATCAAGGGTTAGCTTACAAGTCCTATACAACTGAAGTAGCCTATTTGGAAGAGGCACCTCAATTTTATGGCCACTGTAAATTATTTTAAGTTCACCGTTGGCATCTCTTTTTAGCATGTTGGTAAATGTAAGATATTCTTCTGAGATCATAGCTAAAGGAGAAGAGATGTAAACAAAGGGTTGTGTTCTATTTAGCAAGTTCATAGATTCAGCAAGATGAGTAATTAAAGATGTAAACTGAATAGATTCATTACTCTCAATTGAACTTTGCCAAAATTCCACTAAGCATTTAACAGGAGAGATTTCAATTTTGTTTACCATGGCATAAAGTAATTTTAATTCCATGTCACTTATCAAGCTAGCATTACTTCCAGGAAACAAAGTCATTTTCATCCAAAGATGTATGAAATGAAGGGTAGGATTATGAATCTCCTCAGGTTTAGGATTTGAGCAATCATTAAGAGCAGAGATAGAGAACCAAAATTTCCTCTTGTTAAACCTACGCATGGCAAGGTCTAAATCTATCAAGCATGAATTTTCAAAACCAAGAGCAGCACTTAGATGACTCCAAGTTAGACTATGACTTTGATTAAACATGTGAAAGGAAATTCCAACATTAGAGACTTGGAGAGAGCATAAGAATTCTATAGTGAGCAACTCTATTCCAAACTCTTCTATTTGCCAAAAGCCAGACCAACCAATCATGGTAAAGATAGTGTTGCACTCGGTGGTCATACCTGCGTTGGAGAGAAGACTTGGATCCAATATCCATGTGTGCTCAAAAGATCGATCCCGGAGAGAGAGATATCTTTGGTACTCTAGTTGGTCAAACCAGAGACCACTTTGCTGATCATTGGTCCTCATCGGGGGCACCATGAATGCCCGATGTGAGGCACTTCTTCCTGTTGAGGGTGTTCTTCGTTTTGGAGGCTCTCCCAATTGTATCGGGTAGAACCTCCCCTTCTTCTTCCATGGGAACTATCCTCGGATGGGTGGGAGCGACGATATGAGCTCCCACTCATAGCTTGCTTCATTTTCTTAAATGTGGATGTCAAGGGGTTCTTCATCTTTGGAGAGGAAGAAGAACAAGGGCAAGACTAGGAGAAAGTGTGTGTGATGGATCTCTGGTTTGCCTTGTGGGGAGAAGTTTGGGCTAAGAGAAGTGAGGACAAGATATCTTCTTGTGGACTATAGGGAGTAGCACTACTTCTCTTGAGAGCTAAGAACTTCTCTTGAATGAAGAGAGGAGAGAGCAAGGCAAGGAGAGGCTTGAACTGAATTATAGTGGAGGTGTGAGGAAATGAGCTCTCCTTGCATAGGGTTTTATAGGGGAGAGGATATTGCACCAAGGGAGCACCATGGAGTGGTCGGCCGACCACCCATGGGCATGCCCCTTGGGTGCCATGATCACAAGCCTTAGTGGATGTCTTACACAAAGCAAAAGAGAGGGAGGAGCTGACCAAAGCATGGTCGGCCGACCCCCTTAGAGTGGGGATTCCACTATGCTTTTTCTAGTGCTTGGTGAAAGGTAAAAGATGTGGTGTGATGTGATCAAAAGCTGAGCTAAAGTGGTCAAGATTATCCTCTTTAAACAAAGAGTAGTGGGAGACAAAGGTATGTCATGCTTTGATTGAAAGTGAGTGATGTGTTTTCTTTTTCCAAGCATGACAAAGTGAAAGTGAAAGTTGGTTCCCCACTTTGGACATGGAGTAGTGGGAGACAAGGATGTGTCTATTGATATTTGTTAACGCAGACAGAGAAATCACTAGGAAGTAATCCGCAAGCGCACGGATACCGGTGAGCACTTCACCCGGGAGATAGTCCAGAGTATTGTTATTTGTTTGTCTGCAGGGAGAAAGGGTGCATCTGACTAACCAAATCTACGCTATTAACCTTTAGGCTACAAACAAGGTGATCTTGATATAAGTGATTAGAGAAGATTGCGACTATAGTCTCGTTCTAGTCTATATAAGATATGAGCTATTATTCTATTGGGGAGAACTGTCGTGATAAGAGACACCTCAGAGGATGCTTAACACGTGGCCTATGAAACCCTACCGGTCCTTCTAACGGGATTGTGGGTTCCAAAGGTATCTACAGAATTGTCACTTTCCGATCTACTACCACAGATCCTGCTAGATAGGGGATATCTATGAGTATCTTAGCCCAAACACCACGTTTACGCTAGAGATGATTACCCTACTCTCTACGCGAAGAGAATAAAGTAAACTCACAAACCAAAGAATAATAAACAGGGAACTTACTAGAATTAGAAGTTGAATTACCGAAGAAATCCTAGGAGCAAGCCTTGGTTAGAAGTCTTGATCTCGTCGATACAAACTGGAGAGGAGACACCGACAAGCTGGGCTTCCTCCAATCCACACCTCCACTCTAACTCTCTCAATCTAGAAGAGTAAACTCTAATCTCACATAGAAACTAAGGATAGTTTCTCTTGAATGCTAAGCCCTAGAGAATAGACCCGTGAGGGATCTTCTCTGGTGAATCCTCTCTCGAAAATATGTAAATGAATAATGGATTGCCTTTAGCCAGGGGGCAGGGGTTCTCCTTATATAGAACCCTCAAATGATCGTCAGCCGTCGGATCAAACCGACCTTAATTGAGGGTTTAGATTGAACCTCAAAGGCAGTGGAACTCTAAACCACGAAGTGGGCTGTGATTGGCCACAGGCCTTGGGAGGCCGCCCTAGGGGGAGGGCGCCCGCCCTACCCTGGTGACAGGTGGGCCCCTCCTTCCTCGGGGGTGGTTCTGGAGTCTTCTAGATTATTCTTTTTCATACGGAGGTATTATGTGTCTATGTAATCCTTACATGTGGGCCTATTTTGCTATTTTGCAGTTGTCTCCCTGAAGAAACAGATAAACACCAAAACTCGTGGAATTCTGTCAGTTAAAACCCTATGTCTAGGTGGTGTGTTGCAAATATATCATTTCTTCTTATTAGTTAACACTTAGAATTGATACTTAAGAGGTGTCAATAGTGTCATGCTTTAACCAAAAGTGATTGATGTATTTTAAAGCATGAAAAAGCAAAAAGAGATGTCTCCCAAAGCAAGAATCTGATTTTTGAAAGTCCCACTACTCAAATCATGAGATTCTTGGACAAAGGATGAAGGGGAAGAAAGATGGATGGACAAGGGGATCCTAGGGTGGTCGGCCGACCACCCTAGTCCTTCATTTTTTTCTTTTTCTTTTACAAATGTCCCTACATGATCCTTAATCAAATAAGCCAAGATAGGGTATATAGGGTGGTCGGCCGACCACCCTATTGGCTCTACCTTTTGTCAAATTTTTAATGCTAATCTAATTCTCAAGTTTTATTTATACTAACTTTAGTTTTCTAAATTTTAAACATGAAAGAAATTAAAGGGTTGAACTAAATGTAAGAATAAACACTACAAAAAACCTGGATTGTATGACAAAGACAACTCGTCATGTAAGCTACAAAAACTGTCATATAAAAAAAAGTGTGACGAAAATGAGGCGTCACAAGGGTCGTCACAAAATGACCGACACAAAAAGTATCGCATGACGAAACTCTGGAAAACGTCACATAATGTCAGGACCTTTTGTGACAGCTACGGTCAACTCGTCACATCTTGTCAGATTTATTGACGCGCAATAACGTCACATAAAAGTGGTCAACGCGTCATGTAATACATGATCCGTCACGAATGGTTAGGTGGCGGTGCCTTTTTAGCAAACCTTTTGTAATGAGCGTAAACGTCTTATAATATTATATGACAGTTTACAGTTGTCTCGTTTTGTGATTCATCTTATATATTTTGGCAACCTTTTTGTGATGCCTTATTGCATTTTTAGACAACTGTACATGGTCACAAATTGTTCTTTCATTCAATGATGGGTGCACACAGATCTATCTGTCATCAGAGGTCATACAAACACAGAAATATACATACATGTTAGAATCCATCATCCATAAACATGTATCAATAGGCATCATCCACCACTATCATCAGAGCTCATAAGTCATACACAATTGAGCAAAACACACATGACATACATTCCAGCTGATAATAAGTGCTTACAAGTTCAAACAACACAGAGTTCCATCACACAAGTTCAAACTGTTACACCACACCACATAGGTACAAACAAGGCAACATAGTCCACAAACATAGCAACACAATCCTGACAGTTCCATAGAGAGTTTGGTGTTGTTGTATCAAGGTAGCCATTGTGAACATGGAGTGCATTCAGACCTACCTTAATCTTTTTGAAGTTTCAGCATAGCTCGCAGCATTGCATTAGTCTCTTCAAACTTGCTATTGATTCCCTTAACCTCTTCTTGGGTCTGGAGCAACAAATTCGGGTGTTCTTCAAGAGAGGCCTGCTGAGCTCGAAGTTGTGCTTGCAATTCTTCCTGCTTCCTAGCAGCTTCCTGTCTTTCTACTTCGAGTGTTGCCTCAAATTGAGCTTGAAGGCGGGCTTCTACTACGGCTGTAGTGGACCGGGCAGCATTCTGTGTTTTAGTGAGACCAATGTTTGGAAGGAAGGTAGAGGAACGGCTAATCTAGCTTAGACTACCAGCAACAATCTTGGATGGAGATTTGGCTGCTTCTCCTTCTTCTAGTTCTCTTGACTTCTCTGCAACCATCTGTGCCTACATAGAAAGGCCGTAAAACAATTTTCAAACATGCTTGAATTTGGGTATAGTACATGTATGCAATAATTATGTAACTTACATATATGTCATCTGCAAGCGGAGTACAACCATTTTGTGGACTGTTCATACATTCCCCAAAGAAATCAACAGGATCTGGATCCATGTTGTTGTACTTAGGCCTCTGCATCATGTAATTAATAATTTACAATGATATCCAAGAAGGTAAAGTAAGGGGTGGACAAACATGGCATTATTTGTACATGTCAACAGTAAGGTCCCAAAACATGTATGCACTGTATCACCATGAATCCATCATTCAAATACTACTACAACATGCTCAAACTGAGTTTGTCTTGACATAATTTGTCCATACAGTTAAGCAGTAGCAAGCTATTCTTACAAATGCTAGCAGATATCATGTTACAAAAGCAGCAGACAGGCTCATCCTACAAATGCAAGCAATATAGGACCATCTTTGAAGTTAATTGTACAAAAGATATAGTATTTGTACCAGGCTATATCGATGGGCAATATAGGACCTAGATCCAGTCCTTTGGTGAAGCTGCACTTGCCCTCGGTTTACTTTATTCTTTTCACTTTTCTCCTGCACCACAAATGCAATACAAAGGTTTCATTCACATGCACATAGTTTAAATTGCATATTAATAAAAATAGATGTTGCCGTGCATGGACCTGATTCATTGGGTCACACCAGTAGTCTACCAGCTTGGTCCACTCCACTTTCTTAATCTTAGGTGGAGGTGGTTTGGCCAACATCTGCTCTTTTGTCAGTGATGGTTCGAAGTACTTCCTTTTGAGGAGATACCTCTGCTGCCGTACTCCCCTATTAACAATATCAGTGCATGCTGCTTTGCTTGGTCCATCATCCTTAACTTCCACATCCAACCTTGTCTGCAACCACACAAGTGAGTTATTAGACACAATATTGTAGATGGAGTAGATTAATGGAAGAAAGTATTCGGAGTGAAATAGTCGTCTTGTCTCACCGCCACTTTGTCAAGCACTTTTTGTACTTCTGCAGGCCCCTCATTTTTTTCATAAAGCTTCCAAGTTGTGTAGATAGGCAGCTGGTCTCTAAGGGCAACACCAGTTTCTAATGCCAGCTTTGCTGCCTGAAGTGGGACATCAGGTCTCTTTTTCCCTTCAGCCACTTGGATAGGCAGCTTGTTTCCTTTTCTTATTAGCCTCTCTAAGCCAAGACCTATGGTTTTCTTGCGGACTTCCTTCTGGGGCACTGCAACTGGCAAATAATAATAAAATGGTGTTCATATACCAATGACAAATGTAGATATGTAATGGAGAAAATAATGTTTAAAAATTATATTTACCTGGAAACAAGTCATCATATGCTTCTCCTTCATCTATATGGCCCTCTGAATTTGCAGCATCAAACTGTTCAGGAGACTCATTGATGTCATTGCTTTGCCTAGAGCTATGTGCACCTGGCGAGTTGTCTGTAGGAACTAGTTGGTTGAAACTAGTTGTGGGAGTAGGCTGCTGAGTCATTCTAGGAGTAGTAATACCATGCTCAGTGTTCAATCTAGAGGGCTAGGAAAAGGATTTTCACCAGGCACAGACCTAGCTGCAGATAACCTAGTGTGTCTAGGTGGGCTAGGAGAAGGGTTTGCACCAGGCACAGACCTAGCTACAGATAACCTAGTGTGTCTAGGAGGGCTAGGAAAAGGATTTTCACCAGGCACAGACCTAGCTGCAGATAACCTAGTGTGTCTAGGTGGGCTAGGAGAAGGGTTTGCACCAGGCATAGACCTAGCTATAGATAACCTAGTGTATCTAGGAGGACTAGGAAAAGGGTTTGCACCAGGCACATACTTGGCTGCAGATGCCTTGCTTAATCTAGGAGGACTAGGCACTATGATGGTAGTTCCTGTGGTCTGAGTCTGGTTGGCGCTTGTATTGAGTTGGGCTTGCTGTTGGGTGGCACTATGAATGACACTTGGTTTAGGGATGGCCTTTGAAGTGTTCTTAGGAGGCAAGGGTTGTCTTTGCCTAGGTGGTGGATAGCCTCCAGGCGAAGGCATGGCTGCACTTTGCCTAGTTAATCTTGTTGGGGTCCGCGGTGGCTGGTGGATGGCAGCCGCCATTGCTGCCACCTTTTGCTTCTTTTGCTGAGGGCGAGTTCCTGAAACCATCGCTGCTCCTACCTGTCAAGAGGAACATGAATCTTATTAATTAAGAAAGAAGTGTGAAGTAGATTAAATGACTACAATGAAGTACATGTTTCAAATAGACAGACCAAAAACTTGTTAATTGGCCAAGTAATGCATCTCACCTTAGTATTGACCTTATTATTGTGGTAATCATCAGAATCATCATCACTGTCAGATTGGTTATCAATGTCAGAGGATGGATCATAGTCGATGTCAGATTCTGGGTTTTCAGAAACTACTGTCTTTCGATTGCCCTTTTCCTTTTTTGAAAAAACGTCTCTAACTTCATGAGCTAATAGTGGAACACCCAGAGACTTAAAATGTTCCTAATTTTTTCTTACATTCTCATCCCTCTCCTGCTCATACTTGGTTTTTGTCATTTCTTCTATTACTTAGTACGAGAAACGCAGAAAGAGCAGAAACTGGATTCAGTTTCTGTAAAAGAGTTGGAAAAGAACTAATAGATCAGTACAGAAATTAGTAAATGCACTGGCAAATTTACATGAATTTAGTAATGCATTGGCAACATTTACAATAAGCTCAACAGTTGCAATCATCTGAACAGTTAACGCTCTAGAAATTCGTAATGCACTGGCAACATATACATACAATGATGTACCTGACTCCATGTTACAGAGCTAAAATACTAGGAACAAGCTACATACTACATTGCTACAAATAATACACTTTATGCCTGTTAGTAATGCACTGGCAATTTTGTTTTAGCTATAACTCACAGTTAATGGGCAGATCTGAATGAGGAACATGAGGATGGGTGGACTCACCAAGTATTAGCGTGTAGTCGGTGAGCGTGTGGCTAGACAGTCGGCTCTGGACGACGCGGCTGGAGAGCGGTGGCGGCTCTGACTTCCGGTGGTGGCGTCGCGGCTAGATGGTTGCGTCCACCATTCGGCAAGGGCGTGGCGGTTGGACGGACTCCTCAGTTGTCCGATGGCGGTGAAGATAGCTTGAAGGGCGCCTCCGACGTCTGGCGGAGGCGTGCCTACCGGATCTCGCTTGCCGACGCTAGGGTTAGGGGAGGGAGGAGGAGGCCATGGTTTAAGGGACGGAGGAGGAGTCCATGGTCTGCGTCGTGGAGGAGGAGGCCAAGGTGGCAATGGCGAGTGAAGGCGGATGGTTGTGGAGGCTCCTTGATTTTAAGTCCTCGGAGTGGGACTCTCCTTTTTGTTCATTTCTCGGGTGCACTTGATGGCTCCGGAGATGGAGACCGTGATGTGTGCACCTCTTTTGCTTTTCAAACCTGCCTTGGATTGGCGGGTTCGTCCTCCTTGAGTTCATTGATCTTGGCCTCCGAGTACTGCTTCTTTTGTCGCGGGGCTCGAACTCTTCTTCTTGGTGGTTGTGCTTTAACCTGTTTGTTAAGTTTATAACCATTGAAAGCACATTTTATCTTGTGACTTGGGAATTGGAAGTGGATCTGGCCCGATCCAACGTAGATGACCGCGTTGGTGGTGTTGAGGAAGGGCCTTCCCAAAATGACGGGGACTTCCACATTAGCTCCCATGTCGAGGATGATGAAGTCGGTGGGGATGTATTCATCTTGGATGTTCACCAAGATATCCCTAGCTAGTCCCTCAGGAAACCGTATGGTTTGATCTGCCATCTATAAGCGAACACATGTAGGTACCAACGGTCCTCCTAACAAGTTGTCATAAGTTACCTAAGACATAATGTTGACGCCTTATCCGAGGTCGCAGAAGGCGGTGTGGAAAGTTTGTTGTCCGATTGAGCACTTGATCGTCGGGTGGCCTGGATCTTCCTTCTTCATGATGAAGGGAGGATCGACAAGATAGCCCCAATTGGAGCAAAGTGGAGGCTTACCGAACTTTGTTATTATCATGTTCACATGCTCAATTGAATCCTCTGGTTTCCCAGGAATTTTACCTTGTTCTATGGATGGCATAGCTGCTGCTAATTGAGCTAATTAGGTTTCTAGCATTTTATTAAAACTCAATTGATTTTTCTTGGTAGTTGTGAAGCTATCCATTTTCTCACTAAAGCTTTCAAGAACTTTATCAGTGGCAATCATCTTTTTATTTATACCATCATTAATCTTAGATTTCCCAAGAACAAGATCTTTCCATGAAGGCTGGTTATTATAAGAATTGTAATTGTTGTAATTGCTATTACCTCCATTACCTTGGTAGAAGGGGCGTGAATTCCAGCTTCCTTGTTGTTGGGGTCGATACCCGTTATTGTTATTGTTGATGAAGCTTACATCCTCCTTCGATGTCTCGGGGCAATTGTTGCCCGAGTGATCATTTCCTCCGCACACCTCGCACCATGGATCTGCTTCAATAGCTTGTGCAGCGGCGACGGGGTAGATGGCCTCTCGTTCCTTCTTGGAACTTTCTTCTATCTTCTTCATTAGGAGTTCCATCTTGGCAGAGAGCATGTCCACCTCATTGACGGTGTGCATACCTCTCTTCTTTGGCTGGAGTCGTTCCTCATCCCATCCTTGGTTGATTACCATCTTCTCGATGAGGTCCTTGGCATTTCTCACTGTGTGTTGGAGGAACGCCCCTCCAGCGGAAGCATCAAGGTGACTATGGGCCATATTGGTCAGCCCGTGGTAGAATCTTTGGATTAGGAGCCAGTCCTCTATCCCATGATGAGGATAGGCACGAATGTACTCCTGGAGACGCTCCCATGCTTTGGGAATTGTCTCGTCAGATTGTTGCTGGAAGCTCGAGATCTTTCCACGAAGGGCATTGGTTTTGCCCGTCAAAAAGAACTTCTTGAGGAATGCATTTGCACACCTCTCCCATGTAGTGGCTTCTTCTTTCACTACTACATAAATGATTTTGCATAGCACTTGGGTTTTATTAACCGTGGCGGTTAAACACATAAACCGCCACGATTAATAGGTGGCCAGAAAGCCTGCCGGCTAGGGGTCCCAACCGCCATGGTTAATGCATTAACCGTGGCGGTTGTTATAATATAACCGCCACGGTTAATGACCTATTAACCGTGGCGGTTATTGTTGCACAACCACCACGGTTAATGCATTAACCGTGGCGGTTGATATTACACAACCGCCACGGTTAATACCATTAACCGTGGCGGTTATTGTTGCACAACCGCCACAGTTAATGAATTAACTATGGCGTTTCATGTTATGCAACCGCCACGGTTAATAGATCATTAACCGTGGCAGTTATTATTAAGAAAACCGCCACAGTTAAGCCTATAGTATAAATACAGTAGCCCCCTCTCTTCTTCCCCGCGGATCTTTCTCCATTTTGATGGTTTTGAGCTCAAAACCATCAAATTGAACATTTTTTGAGGGGGGAGGTTTTTCCCTTGGATTAGGTGAAGTGTGGCACCGCAAAAGGTTGACTTTTACTCTCCAACCCTTGGTTTTCTCTCTTTTTGAGGATTTGGGTGCTTTTCCCTAATCTAGATCTAGATCCAATAGAGAGGAGAGAGAATAGGAGATCTAGAGATACACACATGTTGGGGAGGTTTTGCCCTTGGATTTGGTGAAGGGTGTCACCGCTAGATGTTGACTTTACTCTCTAACACTCGGTTTCCTCTCTTTTTGATGATTTTTGTGCTTTTTCAACTAGATCTAGATAGGGAGAGATAATAGTAGATCTATAGAGCTACACACATGCATGGTAAGCTAATTTGGGTATTTTGTGCATTTGAAAGGTTATGGAGCACAGGGATGAGTGGATGTACAAGACATCAAGAATGGATCTGAGATTCCTAGAAAATGTGAGGAAGAAGTTCATTCCCGTTGTGCAGAAGCATCGCCTCAGTCTGGATCGGGAGCTCATGGTTTGTCCATGCAATGACTGCAAGAATCGGTTTGCCCAGAAAGATGCAGTGGTGCAATCACACCTTGTACGATATGGTTTCATTAAGGATCCAAAGTACCTTGTGTGGAAGTTTCATGGTGAGAAAGAGGCGAGTGTCACCAATGAACATGGGGGAACCTCGTCGACGACATCCACAGTTGCGTCTGGCGATGGAGGACACCAAAAACCCACGGCGAGACCGAGCATGGATGATGAGAGTCGCGACTACATCACTATTGCCGATCTGCTCCAAGACGAAGCTGCTGGCGCTGGGGACGACCACAATGGTGACCCGATGATTGATACGCTGTGGCCCGAGGATGCAGAGCTTCTTGAGGAGATTGCTAACCATCAGGACCATGACGATGTTATGTTTGGTAATCCAAAGTGGCTAGAGAATTTCAGGGAGATGAAACAGGCAACAATTGATCTCCTCTACTCAGACGGCGGTGAATGTCCAAAGCATTGCACGAAGTTGCGTTTCGTCCTCCAGATGCTGATGTGCAAGGCTCGCCATGGGATAACCGACACAGGCTTCAATGACATTTTACGCATCATTGGTGAAACGCTACCAGAGGGTAACAGGGTTCCTGTCAATACATATCGAGCGAAGAAGCTGATCAGGCCAGTAGCGATGAAGCTTCAAAAGTTTCATGCATGTCCTAACCACTATATTCTGTTTCGAGGTGAGTATGAGAATGCACAGAGTTGTTCGAACTGCAGCGCGAGCCGCTACAAGAAGAATGTCGGTTGTCACGCGGACGATGAGGAAAAACCATCGAGAGGGGCGAAGAAGAAGAAGACAGGCAAGAAGCATTTGCCGCCTATTGATCAGGACGAGGGAGAAGGGTGTATCCTTGCCGCTCACCAGTTTGGGTAAGTCCAAATGGTACATGCATGCATGTCTTCACCATGTGTCATATTTCAAGATCTTAGATCCATATTGTTTGAATGGTGTAGCACGGGCGACGCGAGGCATTGGATTGTATTCATGATCTATCCTCAGGTTGGAATGGCGGTCATATTGGACTCCATGCGGAACACACACATGAAAGGCTACAGGCATTTTGAAGGATGCATGCGATAGTACGTGACTACACATATTTTCTTTTATAAGCACTCAAAGTATATGATTGTATCTGATGTTTGACACTAGTGACATGAACATTCAGCGCTTACAGGATGTACGTGGAAGACCCCACCTTCTTTGACCGTAGGTCCGATGAGGTGAAGAAGGAGTGGGGCCCAAAACTCAGGCTGAGATGAGAATTCCCGTAATACGACTTGTACTACTGCTATCCTACTAACTAGCACTACTACAACCCTACTACTACTTACTCTTACATATGTATATCTTACATGCAGTGTGCCAAGCAACCTGAAGGCTCACTCTTGTGTGGATACTATACTTGTAAGTATCTCAAGAGATGCCCGAAATTTAGCCAAAGCTGGCGGCAGCTCAAGAAAGGTACAAAATGGTGGCAGAAAGGAACCGTCAATCAAAAGACTAACACTCACACAATAGCCGACATTTGTAAGTTTGTCACCGATGAATGTGCTGAAATGAGTGGGAAATTCTTCTACACGGGCAACATGCTAGCGGTATTACCTCAGTACCGTGCGTTAGCCAATTGGAGAACTAGTGGTTTAGACATGACTGACTACAAGCTGTCGGACATTGATTAGATGAACTTGTTGACTGCTGGAAATGATTTTGCATAATGAACTTATTGTAACTTTGTGATATCGGTTCTCTTGGAAGAAGACAACACATTCATGTAATATACTTGTTTAATCAATGTTATATAATCTGTGCTCTTATATAATCTGTGCTTGAATTTGAGATAAATGTTTTGAAATCATATTTAAAATTAAAAAAACATTTTTTTTGTTTTTTAGAAAATATTAACCGTGGCGGTTGCTATAAGAAACCGCCATTAACCGTGACGGTTGGCCGCTCTGATTAACCGTGACCATTGATCCGTGGCGGTTGGAAAAACCGCCACGGTTAATGATTCTTGTAGTAGTGTTTGTGGGCGTAGAACCATTGCTTCGCCTTTCCCAATAATGAGAATGGAAAGAGACGAAGGCGAATGGCATCAGACGCCACTCCCTTGATAGTGAATGTGTCACATAACTCCATGAAGTGCTGGAGATGAGCATTGGCATCCTCATGGGGCTTTCCGCAGAATGGGTTCGCCTGCACCATGTGGATCAAGGCAGGCTTCAGCTCGAAGGTGGCATCCCCGAAGTTGACCTCGGGACCTTGAGCTACGTGGGTAGCTGACGGAGCCGAGAAGTTAGAGATCGCCTTCTGGGCCATAGCTTCCTGGAGTGGTGGTGTAGAGCCTCCTTCCTTGAACGGATTCTGGTTCGAGAGGAACCTTTGAGGGGGAACTTGACAACGTCTAGTTCTCCTCAACAACTGCTCGGGATCTTCTAGGGAGTTTCCCGGCACTTGGAAACCGCTCATAAACTGTCTGGCTTCACAAAAAAGGAAGACACGGACAGGGGTAAGCCCCTATGACTAATTGATAACTAAGTTAACGAGAATCTCTAGATTCAATCTAATTAAAATTTCTAGGCTAAGCTTTCCCCGGCAACGGCGCTAGAAATGCTTGTTGATATTTCTTAGCGTCACACCAAAAAATAGAGATAAATCCCTATCCCCGGCACTGCGCCAAAAATGCTCGTTGGTATTTCTTATAACTATTGGATAAATCCACAAGCGCACAGATTATACCGTTGTAGCACTTCACCAAGGAGTATTCTAAGGTATCGTAATTTATTTAATCCCAAGGGAAAGCTGAGCTAGAAATGATAATTATAGAGAGATCCTAGAGAACACCTTAACTTAGTACCAACTAGTATAGAGGGGTAAACGATATATGTGATAGGAAGGGGTTGATGAATGAAGAAGCTACAGTAAATGATACTTAGAACGGACTAGGTAGATTAGCTAGGTGGGAGGACAACGAGAAGAGTAAAGGGACTCCTAAGCAATTCACTCTACTTCAATATACTTAGCTAATTAACTAGTCTAAACACTATAGTTTGCCTCCTCAATACAAGTATGCTAGGCGAGGGGATAGATCAGTAGGAGGACAAAACTCCTATCGGACCGCACCCTCTTCTTACGGGGGTCTTACCTTTTAAGAACTTGCCTAGCCAACACGTGGTGGAATACAACGACTAGACAAGGCTGTCACCTCTTGCTAGCTACCACAAACAATCCGTGCAGCAAGCGGTAACCAAGGATAAGCTAATGTATAAGCACCACGCTTACACACAACTTATTACTTTGACAACTATCTATAATCAAAGCACCCTATGACAGGCAATGATCGCATACAGGAAAGGTCACAAGGATCACAGACTATAAATGTAAAGGCTATTAAAGAGCAAAAGCATATAACAAGACTATATCTAGTATAGTAATGCTCAAAGTAAATACTAAGTAAAATAGAGAGAAAGGATAATATATTGATAAAGGTAAAGTCTTACAAAGAAGAAAAGATACAAGAGCTATATCAGACTTCCCAGAAGACAACTCCGGAAATCCCGAGCAAGCTCGATTCAACTCTAACTCCCACTCTAGACTAACTCCTAGAACAATCTAAGGAATAGAGATTGTAGGCTTATTCACCATGTGTAGAGAAGGGGGAGTGACCCTCTATTTATAGTGGGAGACTGGAGTAGGGGCTACTCCATCGCCACGTCAGCGATCCAGGGCCTCCCATCCTCCACCGTTGGATCCAACCGACCCTGGAACCGTCATTGGATGGATGGTGGTGATCCAACACGTGGGGAAGAGGTATGGCGGTTGGGGGGAGCCAACCGACCTAGGGGGGTGGTCGGCCGACCCCCCCCTATGGCCAGTGGGCCCTCCTCTGGCCTCTGGGAGTGGTCCCACTGGTCAGGGGACCAAGTGGGAGCTAGATGGGCCCAGGGGGTGGTCGACCGACCCGCCTGGGGGTCACTGGCCCACATCTTCCTCCCTGGTGCTGGTCCCACTCGTCATTGAGGTTAGTTGTTGATTCTGGAATGTTTGTCGTGTTTATCTCCTTGGTGTGGGCCCATGAATCCTTGTGCTTTGCTTGTGAGCCGTTGAGAGGAAACACAGAGTGATCCAGTGGTTGGAAATCACTCTTGAGTGCCTCTCTTGGATCATGGCCGAGAGGGGAGCCAGGTGGGCCCATAGGGTGGTCGGCCGACCCCCTATGTGAGTCCCACTGGCTCTCATTTGCTTCATTTCTTCATTCCTGTACTCAAACACTCATGGACATGTGGAACTAGTTATTTGATAAACTATGCTCATGATGTGTTTGTTTATCTCTGATCCTAAGGTTGGTGGCATCATTTTAAGTATATAAAAGTTTATCATAATTTGTGCCAACATTGAGCAATAATGTCGTCAGGGTCCAATTGCTCTTCTTCGTCTTCTTCCATCATAATTCCGGTTTCTCCATGCTTGGTCCAACAAATATAGTTTGTCATGAAACCCGACTTCAACAAGTGTGAGTGAAGAGTCCTTGAGCTACAATATTCCTTCAAATTCTTGCACAAGGTGCATGGACAACACATGAAATTACCATCCCGCTTGTTTGCCTCAGCCGCTCTTAAGAAATCATGCACGCCATCAATGAACCCTTTGGAGCAGCGATCTACATTGTACATCCAATCGCGTGTCATCGTCTGCATTATATGACCCAAAATATAATTAAATTTCTCATTTTGGTCAAAAAATGAAATTATAAAAATACTGAAAGGTCTGCATTAAAATAACATGAGATGGAACACCATCATGTGTCATTTCCGAGTCACACAAAGACTAGTGTATGCTCTATGAAAGCCTCGACATAAGGTATGCTAAGACCGCTAGCACTATACACAGAAAACCTAAAATGCACTTCAGGAGCATAATAATCTCCCGATCAATCCCAACTAAAGCAGACAGATCATTATTCGTCTGTTCAACATTGATGAACTCCTTGAGCTGGCTCACTGCCTCATTAGCCTTCGTAGCCTCCGCCACATGTTTAACATAATCTTCCTCCCAGTACCAGCCGCGGCATCCAGTGTCATCCCACTGAAAATAGAAATAAAAAATCAACATTTTAATCAAAAACATCAAGAAATATAGGTACAAATTAACCATAACCATCAAATGAAACAAAATATATAACTCACATTGCGATCTGGACACTTATAGAAGATCCGACCGTTGTTGGGACCCGCCTTCCCCACTCGGTACTCTTTCACAGTCTTTTGCATACACTTGCCACAGGTAATGAGAGGGAGGTCTAACCTTAGTCGCTTTGGAACCCGATCAGAGGCCGAGTACCCGGAAGCATTTGTCATCTACTCTCTATACTCATTTTTCAAACTAGATATTATAAATTCCTCATATTCTAAACAAAGAAAATAAAACAACTAAAATTTACATTTCTCTAAAATCATCAAATGTGCCATGTATACAACTAAAGTATTCTAGATAGCTAACTTCTTCATCTAAATATATAATTATTTTGAGCTCAAGTGACATATATATAAATCAAGAACAATCCACCATAAATTCATCATTTAATAATATCCTAAGAATCTATATTTCTCAAACTAAGCTAAACTAATCTTGAAATGTGGAACATATAATACCCTAGAAATGAAATGTGTATACTTAGAATACTAGTTTTAGTTGCCTTGTTCAAAATATTCAAACAATAGATGTCAAGTGGATGAAGCTTAAAATGGTAAAAAAGAGGAATCATAAAAAAAATCACATATAGACCAGCTCTATGAAGGCGTGGAAGTGAGAGGTTGAAGATAGTAACTTTTCAACGAGTCGATGGAGGCGTAGAAGTGATCAAATGAAGCAATGGCCGAAAAGGAGATGAAGAACACACCAAGAACAAGCAAGAACAGAGAGAAAGAAATGAGCTCTCGGGCTCGGACAGGGGAGGAAGAGAGTTCAAATAGGGGGACACCTTTTGTCTCGGTCCATAGAACCAGCCGTGACTAAAGGGCAAGAAATAGCCTCGGTTTATGTCTTAAACCGGGGCTAAAGGTTTAACCCCAACCGGGACTAAAAGTCCCCCCTTGACAATGTCTGACCACCGAGTCGTTGGGAGAGGACTTTTAGTCTCAGTTGGTGGTCCCGGGCACAATTTTCACCGAGGCTAAAGCCGATTTTAGAAATCAGCAAAAGGTATGTTGTGTAGTCGTGTCAGTTCCATCCATCTTCCGCAGCAGCAGCACTAGCACGGCCATGCATATACTATTCGTGTTTGTGCAATTAAATCAGTGAGGGGATCACCGGATGACTGTCATCCGGGGCCGGCCGGGCATGCATCACTCAAAAAAAGATAGCGGTACGGCGCGAGAGCAGCTATCGGTCTCTCTCGCACTGCTCACTAATGGAGACATGCCGTAGAGCATAAGGAAATTATTAAAATCCAGTCAATCGATATAGATCCAGCAAGCAAGAACAATAAATAAAGGAGAAAGAAAACGTAGTATATACGGGCCTGTTTAGTTCCGAACACTTTAAGAATTTTGGCACTGTAGCACTTTCGGTTTTATTTAGTAATTATTGTTTAACCATGTTGCAACTAGATTTAAAAGATTCGTTTCGGGATTTACAAACAAACTGTATAATTAGTTATATTTTTTACTTATATTTAATATTTCATACATACGTTTAAAGATTCGATGTAATGGGGAATCTTGAAAACTTTTGGAATTCTGGGGGAACTAAACCATGCCTATGATTTGGTTCAATGATATGCATGCAGAGACTTCCCGTGCAGCATGATTGCAGATATGTGCATGTCTTTGGAGATCCGGTAATGATTGCAATGTTGCTCTTTTTACCATCAATACGCTGATAGTACTCCCTCATCCAAGTACCATATATATATGATACTGTATTTAGCACGACCTTCAATATTAGATTCTGATCAATCTAACTGTATGGATTTGTACATACTTAATTAGGGCATGTTTGGAACGCGGAAATTCCACAGGAATCACGTAGGAATTTCACAGGAATCAGTTTATTTTTACAGAAAAAATACATGAATAAAGAAAAAAATTTGTGTTCCAAACAGGGCCTTGTATATATCTTAATTAACTAAGCCAGCTCGTGCTTGTCAAACATAATATACAAAAAGTTGAATTAGTTTTGAATAAGTGCTACTTTTGCTGAGTGTGATATATAGTTTAAGGATTGAATAATTGAGATGAGTTGTTTGGGAACATATGCTATGGAAACCAGGTTTCTATAGAAACTATGGAAACTCGTACATGGATCGTTGGATCTAAATCCGATGGTGGGAGAGATTAGCAATTAACCCCTCCCACGGTGTGGGAGAGATTAGCATGTGGATCGACACACTGTGGGAGGGGTTAATTGCTAATCTCTCCTACCATCGGATTTAGATCCAACGATCCACGTGCGAGTTTTCATAGTTTCTATGAAAACCTGGTATCCATAGCATACGTTTCCGAGTTGTTTTTACCCTTTTAGTTGTACAGTTTTTTTTTCTATGTTGTTCCTCTTCTTCTTTTAGCAAAATTTTGCAGCAAAGAATTTGCCGCCCTTCAATTTTTTTTCAAACACATACACTTAATTTCCGTTCTTTCTATATTATTATCAGCTAACACATGTACATACTGTTAATTATTAAGTAGCAGTGGCAGTCTGCGCTACACAGCTAGCATATTGCTTTGCTCCAATCTCTGCAGGTGTGATATGCTATGTTACCCAGATACGATATGTATCGGGATACGTAGATATGTCATTCTTGAAAAATCAATGACACATAGATACGACGAATAAACATATTTAATATTATATTTAATAACTAAATAACAATCTAACTACTAATTTAGCGAGTTCAATAAATGGTATTTAGGAGGTTCAACTTAAATTAACTATATAAAAGGTAAGAAATCAAATTAAGAGAGGATATGCATTAGTAATAAAAAAACAAGCTATTCCTGATCTCTGCACATCTGTGAGGGACAGCTCATGGTGGCGTACCTGTGTAGTGTGTCAGCGCATGCATAGGGATGGGATAAAGGCTTCGGACTCTGCTGTGTGCCTAGTCACGCCGGAGGAATGGGCCTGGCCACCTGGGTCTAGGACTCCATTTGACATGTTTGTCTGTATCCGGCAACCCAGCGGTGTCGGATACGTATATCCAAGCTGATACGTATCTGAGTTTTAGGACACGTCTGGGATACGTATCCACGACGTATCCAACGTGTATCGGTATCCGATACGTATGGAATACGGGATACGTTACCCTCTAGAAGTATCCGTGCATCGTAGGTGATATGTCCTGCAGCGAGGTGCAGTTTCGTTGATTCAAATGTTGTTGTCATGAGCCTTAGCTGGGCAGTATTGATGATCCTCTTTATTTTTTGGCGCGCAATGGTTAGTAGGTGATGATGATGAGGATCAAGTGCTGGCCGACTAATGACCAGCAGCAGTGACACTGACCTTGCTATTAAAGGCATAACCTCAGCATCAATGAAGCTAGATGCAATATGAAGGCAGGGCAACACATTTATGGCAAAATTGACGATTGCTTTTGTCTTTTACATCGTGCTAGTTTGGTTCTACAATTTATATTGATTGTGTTGATGGAGCAGGGATTGTTGTTAGAGAGGGAGGAGAGAACTCTTGTATGCTTGTTGGTGAAGCTGAAACGTGTGCAAATGTTGTCTTCTACTTGTATTGACGACTGGCTTGTAACTGCTGCCGTCCGGTAACAAACTCTGGAGTGTTTGGGGTTAAACGCCAATATATATTATATAACTGAAAGGCAAGAAAAAGTTGTGTTGAGCTATGATTTTATACAAAGAAAATTATAACAGTTTGATCAACTTAGTTTTCTAAAGCACTTTATCATATACAACTTATGCTGCCAAAAGGGTTCGAAGACACATTTTCAAATCACTTTTGTAATTGATTTATGCTTAAAATTGTGGAGATAAAAAATTAGATATAGTATGTTGGATTAAAGGTGTAGGATGGCTATGTAAAGAGAGAAAAAATAAGAAAATAAGAAAAAAGAGAAAGAAACATTGAAAAACAGATGAAATTGAAACTATATTTTATTTCCCTCCTTCAACAAAAAAAAACAGTTCATTGTTTCTTTCTCGTACATGGTCATAGTTTGATATTCCTCATCAAATTTCAAAATCAGACATTTTACTCCTTCACCTTTCAAAATCATTGAAGTCCTAAAACAAAACAAAACAAAAAGAAGAAGAGAAAACCTACACCAAACCAGGGCAGAGAGGTAACTTGAACGATTTTGAAAGGCCATGGAGTAAAATGTCTGATTTTGAAATTTGATGAGGAATATCAAACTATGAGTCTATGACAATAGTGGAACAATTTTTTTCTTTTAAGGACTGGCCATTTCAGTTCTTTTCACACTAAATGGAATGAAATCATGGCCCGGTCCATGGTCATGTAAATCTGGGCCTTTTTTCTGAATGGGCTGTCACAGGAGTAAGCATAACTTGGCCATTTCACGTGAGATGTCCTAAACTCCTAATATCCAAACAATTATATTTCTGCAAAAAGGTACATTCGTGTTCTAGGCAATATCTTACGCAGATTTCACAAGTAAGTGTATACTTGCATCAAAGTTTAACAAACCATCACTGATAATACAAGAGCTAGTACACAATACGCTCCAAAAACGCTCAACATGCGGGTACAGCAAGTCGCAAGAGCCATCAAACATCACGCGTCTGACGGGCTCGGCCCGCGCACACCATGCCTATCTGCACCAGATCCTGGGCCGGCAGTTCCAGCCTCGGCAGCGCGGGCCTGCAGTTACTGCGCAAGAATTCGTAAAAGCCCAGCATCGCCCTTTCCACCAAACTTAGAGAATTATTTAAAAATTAGGAAGGACACAAACCTTTTTAGACAAAAAATAGAAAGAAAACAGAAAATGAAAAAGAATTGCTTGGCTAATAAATTATTGGGCCTTGAACCTCTTTTTTGTTGTGAACCGTGTGGAAGGTTAGATTTTGTCTACTAGGAATAATTCAATGTAGGAATAATTCAATGTGGGGGAATGTCGAATGAGGACCCATCAGCTTCACCTGGGCCGAGTATTTGGGCTCAGCAAACAGAAGAGGTAGAGGCGGGTCCTAGGCATCTGGCCTTTTTCTGTTCTAAATCCGACTAGAGAGCAAGAAAAGGAGGGGGTTTTTTCCCTTGTAAAAAACACAAATAGATTCATTTGTCTTTTTTTTAGAATTACACAATACAACATAGCTATCTACATCAAACGTCTCGCCGTCGATGGAGACGTTACCTACCATAGTGCCGGTAAATCATAGAATAAATCTAGAAAAATTCGAGCATGCGTGTCACTCACCCTGTCAAGTCGAGGGCTTGAACTTGGGAAATCAAACCGACAATTCACATCATTTCAGTCTTTTGCTGAGAGTTTCAGTTTTTTTCTCAAGAAAGAGAGAGATGTTGGGATATATAATTGTTCGGTCATTTTTAATTGAATGGCTCATTTTGCCCCCTTCAATTCATATTCCCCTCATCAGCTGTTCGCTTGGCTTATCAGCCGCCTTATCAGCCACCAATGCAATCAAGCGAACAGGATGAATTCATGAGTGAGACAATTGGGTAAAGTACATATTGGATTTGAGCATCTTTTATTCTTGTCAATCAGTTCATCGTATTACTGATTGAACATAACACCCGCCGATAGATGCCAGCTTATATAAATACCAATTAGATTGTGACGGAACACAGTAACCTGCGTCCATCAACGACGAATGGACGCTTTAGCGGTTTAGCCGAGCGACACACGTACGACGCGTATAACAACGACGACGCCCATGACCCGCCTACTTGCAATGCAATAATAACCCATAAATAAAAAAACGAAACAATAATAAGTTGACTTGCTTGTACACACACAGGAGAGGCATCTATCGCAGCGGCAGCGACAAGGATGATGCTCATCACCAACCCGCCGCCGTCTCATGTGCTCTCCGGTTCTAATCCATCATATCATATAAGTTGACACGTTAACTGCCTCCTCCGTCGTCGTCACTATGCCCCGGCCGCTGGCATGTAGCCGTGTACTTGCTTGACGAGGACTCGGAGAATTCTTTTTAGACGAATATTCACCCTGAGAAAGAAATGGGCGCGCATCAATGCAATCATTGAAGGAAGCTAGAACGCGTGCGAACTGAGAGAAAACTGAAAACCTGCTGGGGGGAAGAGCTAACGAAAGAGAGGAAGCTAAGAACCGGGAAATTAACCAACATAAACCTAGTACTATAATAGGAGGAGTATACCTTAGTGCTGGATGTGCGTGGTTGCGGGGGGAGCGTTGTTGGCGACGTCGGGCTCCGGTTCGACGTGGCCTCCGTTGGCCGGGACCCGGTTGCCGCGGCGGCCGCGAGGGGCGCGGTTCCTGCGGAACAGCTGCTGCAGCCTGCAGCGCGGCAGCCAGGAGAAGAGGCTCCCCAGCACCCTCTTCAGCACCTGCCCGCGCTTCGGCACGAACGACCTCTTCTTCTTCTTCCGTTGTTGTTGTTCCCGTGCGGCGGCGGGGGCCATCGTCGTCGTCGCGCCGACTCGATCGGCAGCTAGCTAGCTAGTGGGATATATATTTGATGAATGAAAACTTAGCTAGCTGAGATGAGTCGGTGACTAGTTGTACTGTACGGACGACGTGTGGTCGGCCGGCCGTGTGGGGTACGGTACGGTGGTGTGTGGGTAGCTGCAGGAGGTCTCTGCCGGCGGCGGTGGCGGCGCAGATCGAGGTGTGGGAGGCGCAGCTAGTGAGCTGTGTGGCAGCTAGCTAGCTACACTGGCCGGTCCCGGCCGGCTACTACTTTTGCTTTGGTGTGCCCTAGCTACTAACCTGCACTACTATATGCTTACTGGGCAAAGAGAGAATCGGAGGAGGAGAAGCTGTGTGCTGTCTGGCCTGTGCTTTTATAGCCCACCGACGCGCGGCCGGTGCGTCAGTGCGTGGTTAACCCAACTGGCCCGATCGCGCGATCGATCGAGTGTGGTTGCATTGGGTGCAGGTTCAGGTAGGCCTGCAGAGAGCCAGGCAGCCAGGCGCATCCGCATGGCATGACATGCATGCAGAGTAGTACAGTACGGAGTATATGTACATGTATAGTCAGTAATTATTGGTTCATGCATGCATGCATCGTCCATCCGTATAGTACTCTCTTGCATGCGCGCGGTTGTCAGCTTGTTATGTTCTTCTAGCTATAGCTACACAAATCCAGCTACTAGTGAGATCACGCATCTCGTTGATCTCTGCTTACTGGGAGCCACCAATGCAAATTGAAGGCACACCCGCCCGCTTTGCATTGGATTTGGATCACAAAGCAGACGACGTACAATTAAGAGCATCGATCGAAAATGAACAATAATACTCCGATCAGTAGTTAAGATCGTCGATCAGCTGGACGGACACGGACGCCCATCGGCCGGACATGCATGCATTATTCATTCTAACACAAATGAAGGGCGGACCGAGGGAGAGGGGTTAATTAGGTTTCATCACCAATATAATGCACATCGATCAAATCCAATCCAAAGACTAAAACGCGTACGTCGTCAGATATGGTTGTTTCTCGACTGCTTCCCTAGCTCTCTCTGCTGTGTTGAGCGTTTCCTGCTTGTTTCGCTTTCCACCACGATAACGCGGTAATAATACGCGGACACATTACTATAGTATTTTTCTTTGAACCAATAGGAGGCACACACACGATTAATCTATATAGCTAGTATAGATATTTCTGATCCGACATATAGCTAGTATATGCTTACATTATATTATGGCCTTGGTGAAAATGCATCTGTATAAAATTAAATAGTTAAAACCTCAATAATAATAGTGTCAAATAAACAAAAATTCAAGCGAAACATAGGTTCTATATTTGTTTATATACATACACGGAGTCGTCATCACCGGTCTCAACAAAACGCGTTATTGTTAGCCGCGTTATTTGATTCAGAGAAGAGATAAGATTCCTGTCGTGGTCGTGGGAGTCGGACGCGGATCGATCGAGCCCGTCTGCAACTTGCATGGCTGGCTGACTGGCTGCTACAGTGATACTGCGCTCTTACTACCGTACCGTGGAGCACGGGCTAGGCTTATTAATTAGCTCTAGACGATCGAGACACGCTTGCAAAGTTGCAGTCCAAGAACAAGAAGAACCAATTAATTAAGCTAAATGATCGACGGTATCCACCCAAATCAGCATGCACACCTCGTTTTCTTCTCTAAATAATCGATCTCCTTTAATTATTTATGAACAGATTTAGAAGAATATATAGCGTCGTCCACGTCTTCTTCCAGTCACCGGCCTGTAGTGTACGTCCGTCGTCCATCTTCTTGGTTGTTTGCCTGATGATGACCTATCATATATATCCATCCATCAGTCGCCAGTGCTCGACACCTGTCCGGCCTAGCGCTCCACGCACGCTGGAGACGACGAAGCTGCTGCGCTGCGCATGCACGCCCAACAAGATTGGTAACAGCTAGCTAGCTGTAAACGACCCATCACTAACAAGACTTGACCGTCCTCGATCGCTTTGTGTTTAGTGACGAAACAAAGCTAGCACGCGTGTATGATATATGATATGATATATGATTAAACAATGAGAAAACAGGGATCGGACCACGGTTTTATTTGAAACCAGCTGGTGTGGTTTAACTAATTCCCCGGAGAGCAGACGTATGGTATCCTAGCTACTTGTTGCATTGTGAAGCTGCTGACTAGCTAGCTGCCTGATCCCTACCTGCTAGTTGCACAGAAACTTACTACTAGTAGTATTGTACGTACTGGAGTTATGCTAACCTAGAGGTACCATTCCTTTTTCTCCACGCATCACGCACGTCAGTTTTTACCAGATTCTCGATTTGTTTTAACGAACGGGCCCACGAAGATGTGCATAATTATTAGCTCAGCTTAACAGTAATAGTACATTATTTTTATTTTACAATAAAACAACATCTGGAATGATCGGCTGAACAACCCTGTAGGATCTGTTCTCCCTTGGTTGGTAAGGAGGAATTGAGCTAAAAATTATTCCAGATTATGAATATTATGGGTCTGTTTGGTACAGCTCTGCTTCACTAGTTTTTTAGAAAATAATTTTATGAGAAACTCTCTAGGTGAAGCTGAGCTATTTTGAAAAAAGTGTTTGGCAAAACAGCTTCACCAACAACTTTATGCATGGATATGAGAGAGAAAGGGGAGAGAGAGAATTGTGATAAGCAGTGGCGGAGCTTATCGATTTTCACACCTAGGGCCATTATGTGAGTGCGTCAATCATTCACATCGAGTAAGATACAGATAAAAAAAAACCAAAACGTATAATTGTAGATGATGTTTCAAACATTGCAGTGAGAACATAAAAGTGGTAAAAAAAACTAAACATCGAGGGTTCGGTTCATAGTCACCTCTCAAATCTTTATCCATTAACAGTAGCATAGCATGTAAACCTAAAGATAACACATACAATTTGGGCATTGGTTATATATAATTGCCATCAGAGTTTTTAAAAATTGTCATCGAATGAGGAGAAAAACTTCCATGTATTGTTCATGTACACGTGCAATTCTTCAATTCCACAAAAAAAATGAGAAAGGCACTTGGAAATTGGCATGACTATTTCTGGATTGTGAAACTCAACAGAAGCTGTTGGGATTTAGGAATAGGGAATTTACCTCATGTTGCTGCTTACTGCTTGTACTTACTGTTTACTTACTGCTAAGCTAGCGCTGCCTACAGCGTGCCTACCTAGTCTCTAGATGGTGCCATGTACAGCATGCCAGGCTGGTGGCCGCACCCTACTGCATGCGGTGTCTCGTGGAGCTCAGCCGGCTGCGGAGTGCGGAGTCCAATGTCCAGTGTAAGCCGGTTCTAAATAGGAAGAAATTAGTAAAGTGGGGTGAGAGAGGGAGAGTCAGACAGAAGCAGCGTCGGGCGCCGCCGATGGATGACTCTGCCCATGCCCTATGCTGGTCACTTGGCTCTTTGCCTTGCTGGGCTGACACCTTGGAATGGGAAGATGTTGGGCCAGAAAATTGAAGGCCGGTAAAGGAATATTTTGGGCCACGTCTAGGGCCACGGCCCTAGTGGCCCAAGGCCCATATCCACCCCTTGATAAACTACTATTTTCAGTTTCATCACACTTCATATAAAATAGTTTCATAGATGAAGCTGTTTTAAAAAAAGATGTCCAATAAAAAAAACAGCTCACAACAGCTTCATAAAAACTAATATACCCTATATAAATTAATGAATCATTCCAACCAACTTCTTGTTCTGAGGAACTCGTTCCTAAATAACCAAACGAGCCCTGAACCTACTTGCTAACTTACATTGATACTCCGTAGTCCGTACATCGTACTATAGTAGTACAACCTTGTTCTTATTTGCAACTCTTTTCTATCTATTGTATGTGAAAAAAAAGGAGAGAAGAAAACTGAAGAAAGAAAATGCTAGTGGCAAAGTGCACGTCAACTGAAGTCCATCTCACGGTAGACGTCATGCGTGACCCATCGTTGCCCGGCGGCCGTGTACATATAGCAACGACAGAGCTCTCTCGCCTTGTCAAGGTAAAGGCGAAATGCGGACAGGGACAATCATTTTGGTTTCGCACAGGATTCATGACAATTATTAGCTCCGAGTGAATTGCAAAGGATGCAAATGGATTTTTTTTTTTACATCATCTTGACAACCACTGATGACTACTACTACTCGACAACCACTAGCGAGTCAAGATTATCCAAAAGGAAAAGAAAAAAAAACTCTGTGCGGCCCTTTTTTTTTCAGTGGCTACCGCTGATGTGTGCCGTTGCGCGTGTTCTGAATATTATATGCCGATTGTCCATCGGCAGTTTTTCCACACGGTCCATGTGCACATTTGAACAGAGCAATGATAATAGTGGCCTCGCAAGTTTCGTTCCGATATATATCCCGTCCAATGCTAGCCGGCCGGCACACCGATGTGATGTGTCTCCTCTCCCCCTGTGGCCTCGGCGTGTCTTTGGATCGGAGCTAGCTATCTATGTGGTAGAACCGTGCAGACAAGAAAACAGAGACAAGGACGTGCGATGGGAGACTAGCTAGCTACTATACTTGAAAACCAAAGGCTCTAACTCTGTTGGATTGATAAGCCAGTTGATTAGCTGTTTGTTATAAGAAAAAAAAATTATACGATAACTGATAAGCTTAAATGAAAAAAAAACTATCTTAAATCCATCCAAAATCCACTCTTGTTCATCGAGGCTTTGTCATTGATCTGTTGTTTGGTTGTTTCACGTATACACACGCGAAGCACCGGTACACAGTATCACCTGATGTAAACTAGCTACTCGTTGATGACTTGACTGTTCGCTTTGTTTAGCCCTCGAATTGACGGGACATTGTCATCATGGCTGTGTTTACTTCCCCTAACTTTACAAGATTCTCCATCACATCGAATCTTTAAACGCATGCATGGAGTGTTAAATATAAGTAAAAAATAAAACTAATTACACAGTTTGTCTGTAAATCCTGAGACGAATCTTTTGAATCTAGTTACGTTATATTTGGACAATATTTACTAAATAAAACCAAAAATACTACAGTGCTTTTTTCGCAGCAGACAACATAAAAGAAAAGAACAAGGGGAAGATGACGAATTGACCATGGTGGTCTAGTTTTCTTACGAGTCTTTGCGAGCCAGCTGACAAGTGGCTGATTCCTAGTTCCTGCATACTTGCACAGAAACTTGCTTGTATGCTACGGAATGTTAGCATTGATCTCATCCGGCTCGGCCTCTCTCTCTCTCTAGTACGTCTTCAACCCTTTACGCAAAGCACTTTTACCCGCCGATAAATCTAGACCGACATCCTATCTATCTAACACGGAATACCTATTCACGTCAGTTTTTACCAGGTTCCCGGAATGTACTAGTGTTCTGTCCTGTGTAGGACTAGGACGCGAGGAATTGCCACAAGACAAAAGACCCGCAGTCGTACGAGTTGGAACTTGGAAGTACGATCATCCCAAGATAGTGAATTTTCAACCTAGCTTTCCTTCTAAAGATCTACGTACACCTTGCAATTACGTACTAGGATTTTGATTAGATGGAAGAAAGAGGCGGCGCTGTAGACGACGTGTAGTGCAGCATAATGCATCCATGCGCGCAGTTGGTGGCACCAACTTATCCAGTTGATGTCCACTTCGTTGAACTGGAAGTCTGGATCGGAGCGCACGAACGCGTGATAAGTCGACGTCGCTCGCCGGATTCAACCACGTACATGCATGCGGGCGCTTTCTATATCATATACGTCGTCGATGTCCTCATGACACCGCGTGGCCGGCCCTAGATTTTCCATGCGCGCGTTTATACGAGATGTGATGGTTGTCTCTTTCTTGATTTTTTTCTTCTGGCTAGTATGCAGTGAATTCCTCCTCTAGCTAGTGATGAAGCGGGTGTTAAAAGTGACCGGCGAGGTCATTACATGCACGGCGGCAGACGACGGCATGCCCTGACCCGATTGACGCGCCAAATAATCGTCGTGTGACGACAGTGGCCAGCTCCAACCAGCCATCTATGAGCGACCGCGAGGGCGAGTGCACCAACAACCTCAACGTCATCGTGGAGAGAACCACCCGGCACCCTAGATACCCAGAAGTGAAGCTAATAACTCTCAGTACGACTGTACCTGCCTCTATCCAGCAGTCACCTTCATCGGCAAGACGCTAAACAGAGCAGTGTTGCATTGGCAATTAATTTCAAACTTCCATGGAATATACTCTTGATAGTAGACGCAGAACCAAGACGCAAATTAAACCTGAGGCGATGCTTTAGGTTCTTTTTACCAACGGCAGAGGTGAATAATTTATTAGATACAGGGTTATTTAGGTTTCCAGCATATTTGTGATATGTGTGATTTTGACGTAAATTTGGGGGGTTAGAGTTAAGGGGTGGGGGTGGGGAGCTAAGTGGTATTTGTTTTCTAATTGTAGATGTGCGTGATTTAGATGTAAATCTGTTTCTGTTGTTTTTCAATGGTAGATTGATGTAAAAACATATTGGATCCACAATAGTTATTGGGTCGTGCCCGTAGAACGGACGTTCGAGCGGCCCAGTACGGCCACGCAACCCCTTCCTACTGCACGGGACGCACAAGACATACAGATGCACACCCCGACCGCGACACCCCCCCACCCACTCCACGCGCGCGGCCCTGCTCCTCCAACTGGATCCGCCGCCTTGCCCATCTGAAACAAACAAAAAACGAAAATTAAAAAAAAACACCAGAAAACGGATTTTTATTGTGATTCTTGGTAGAAATACAATAAACCGATCTAATTTTGAAACATCAGAAAACAACACTTGCAACATATATCTAATAACACATGAAACATGTGTCTGTACCCCTAGCTGTAACACCGGATCTAAATTTGAAACATCCAAATGGAACGTTTGTAACATACATACTGACACAGTTGAAACACCGGAAAACATGCGTATGAAACACTTAAACAAACACATGACTCAGCGAGTAAAAGAAACAACAATAACAAAACAATTGAAACAAACACAAATCTGAAACAAAAAGAAATAAGAAAAAAAAACAAATGATTTGATATAAACAAACAAAACCAAAAACGAATTGAAACACTAGAAACATGGTTCGGACTGTAGATTGAAAAATGAGTTGAAAAATGACCGGAAACAAATTAAAGACATGAGTTAAAACAAATTAAAGTGAGATAAAGAAATAAAAGAAACACAATTTTTTAAACAAATAACTCAAAGCCCCCTGCAACCCTAACATACTGCAACACGTGAAACCAATTAAAGAAAAAAAGAAACAAGATGAATAATGATTTTGAAACAAAAAGAAACTAAAAAAGCAATTGCAAACCATAACGCACCTACCCCTCGTGACTGGAGACAGAGGAGAGAGGAGGAGGCCTACCTGGCACGAGCTGCATCCGCCGTCGCCCCCCGGAACCGCGGCCGCCGCCGCCGCGCGCCGGCCAGATCCGCGTCTGTCGCCGCTGGAACCCGCGGATCCGCGGCGGCCGCCGCCGGAACCCCACATATCCGCGGATCCGGGGCCGCCGCCGCCGCGTGCCGACCAAATCCGCGTTCATCGCCGCTGGAACCCGCGGATCCGCGGCGGCCGCCGCCGGAACCCCGCAGATTCGGGGCCGGCCCCGCCGCCAAATACGCGCGGATGCCGCGGGCGCCGCCATGGCCATGCTTCTACGAAGCATGGAAGGCGCGAGGTCGGAGGAGGGCGCGACACGAGCGCGGGCAGGTGGACGCGTGCGTCGGCGAAGCTCGCAAAGAGCGCGGCGGCGACGGCACACCGAGGAGCCCGGGGGAGGACAGAGAGAGAGAGAGTGACGAGGGAGTGGAAGGGGTAGGTGGAAATGACGATGCCGGGTTCGGGGTGGGTTTGGGGGAGTGGGGTATGCGCAGCCACCGCCTCGGCCGGCCCACTTGCAGCCCGACACACGTTCGACGCGTGTCGAACGTCCGTGTTAGAGCATTACGTCCGTGTTAGAGCATTACCGATAGTTATTACTATCAATTAATGGTTATCCGAATCAAGGCTCCACCTGGACCTTTAATCAGTAATTCAGTACATAATCTCGCTGAGACATATCTCGCTGCAGGAAGCTAAGGCTGATTGATTCCGAAAGTGCGTAGCTAGTGCTTTAGATCAGAATAAATCCTCCAGAAAGATACAGGGTTCATCTAAACAATCAGCAAAGCGTCGGCCGCCCACTCGCTTCAGGTCAGGCAAAAGGCTGAACCGAGGGCAACACACATATTCATCAGATTTCAGATCAGATCATCTAAAAGCAACATGAATAGAGATCCCACACTAATCATACGCAGTTACGTATATACGGATCAGATGCCATAAATGCAAGCCAATATATATAGTTATATACTGCGTACAAGAATCGGGCATCCACACGTAATAAAATCGACACAGATATGACAAATATACCATCGATCTCCACACCACACAACATCACAGGCTGCTTGTTTATCTCAAGATTCTTGACGCATTGCAAGAACCTACACCTTACATGTAGCGGACCACTCAAGGAATCTTTTGGTAGTGGTATATTAATACATTGGGGTCTCTGAATGTAGCATGGAGAGTTGAGGTGCACCGCTAAAAAAAAGAGGGAATTGAGGGCCACCGCTAAAAAAATTAAGAGATAGGCTCACTGATTAACAGTTAGGATTTTTAGTAGTGGCATCTATAAATGGTTAGATGAGTATCAAGCAAATAAATTTCCACCTTTGTTAATTATATATATATAGATAGACATCCTAAGGAGATCGACTCTGTTAATCGAGTATTTACAAAGAGGAGCAAATAAATATCAACCTCTAAACATAGCTATTTATAGAGCTAGGCATTTTAAGGATCTGCTGCCTCTATAAATTTATTAACAAAGACGACACTCTTTGATAGGCCTACCTTTAGAAATACATGCATAGAAAAGAATCATAATTTTTTTTATATGAAGTTGGATGAAGACGAGTTTTATATTGAAATTGTAGATTCGATGTGATCTACAAATTTGTAGCTGACAGTTTTTTTTATTTAAAAAATAGAATCTCCAGATCTTTATTTTAAATTCTCATATTGTGGAATTTAAAATTTAGAATTTTTAACAACCTTAATGACATGGTCTGTACCAAAATTGTAGTTCTCAATACAATATGTAGCTTTATTGTATTGTTGGTTGTAAACCATATTTTTGGTGGAATCGTCCATCATGAACCCTCTCTAGAAAAACATACTTTGAAGTTTTAAATCATGGTTCCACCTTAAACCTTTTAATCTTCAGTTGTTGTTGTCATTGTTGCTTTTGCCAATATTTTTCAGCTGTTTAGCTGACCTGGTTCTCCCAGAAAGAAATAGGAAATGACCAAGATCCCCATGACTGATATAAATCTCAGAGAAAAGGCTGATTGATACCGAAAGTGTCTGATGCTTTCGATTAGAATAGACCCTCTGGAATGATGCGAACAATCAACTAGAATTGTGCCCCACTCTGGGCTCTGTTTAGTTGTGAGGCAAAAGAATGAACTGAAGACACCTCACATATTCAGAGAGCGCATACTAATCATATTTATTCTTGTACGTTTTATTTTATATAGATCCCATCAAGACGATTCTGCATATCATCGGAATCAGGAATCGATACGATACAAAGATTACAAGCCACAACCACAAAGATATAGCTTCGATATTGAGTTGTTGTCAGAACAACTCAAAGCAGCTTTTGCATATCAGGAGATCCTAAACACAATCACACTTATCCAATAATATGTAGTTGTACAAAGGCATTATTCAAAACCGTACTACTACTGCTTCCTGAGTACAAATAAAATTACCATACTGTCGGATGGTTCATTCTGATGAAAGTTATTCTTGCAAAACGCCATGGATGCAGCTGCGATATATGGTTGCCGATGCTCACTCTCTCTCTGCAGAATTACAGTCGCAGCAGAACCAGGCGCGCAGGATGCGCAAAAGGACGTCGCCACGGTGGTGGCGCCGTCGTTTCTGGCATCCGTCGTCGTTGTTGTTCCTGCCACCGACGGGGGGTGCTCCCATTCAGAGCTGGATATGTTGTGTCTACTGTCTAGTGTAGAGAACAGAGCAATTATTAAGAAGCTCTGCTAGATCGAGCTGCCTGCTCCAAGAGAGTTGGACGTGCTGCTTATAAATAGAGGGGTGGACGTGTTGAGTGACAAACTGACAGTGCAGCAAAGGGAACGGAGAAAGGCGGTATGGAAAGGGGTTCACTTTCGGCAGTACCGAAGTATCAGCTATCAAGGTCCCAATGTAGCCAGTAAAACAAGTTAAGTAGTCAACTATTCGGTCTGTATAAAGTTTTTGTTGTTTTAGACACGGCGCATAAAAAGAAAATTCAAACTGCCATAGGTGTACAAAAAAATCCCATAAAATGGTATATGTTCATATCTACCTTGAAAGGTTATAGGTGATCTAATCTACTGAAAAATACTCAGAATTTTTAAATTTTTCATTTAACATATTGGATACCCTGACAATATTATATTCATACTGTCCACTTGGTTAAATCTTCAAGTTGACTCGTATTTTTTTAGATTTATTGTAGAAATTAACACTACAATTTTTTTGGTGTGCCTGTGCTGACTTTATCAAGCCTAATCTCTTATAAGTGCTCATGGGATAGAATGTGTGTGAGTGTGTTTATAGAATGAGTGTATGCATGCATATATGTGAGCATCTCTATCAGTATATTGTATTAAAAAAATACAGTATATATCTTTATATTCGTTACTGGATCTGAGGAACGACGTAACAGCTTGGTTGATGCTACAACGGTTATTAAAGGAAGGCAATACATATACATTCATACTTACAACAGAAAGGAACCCTACAAAGGTATCTTTACCAAACCAAACACACTGGCAATATGGACCCTACAAACTGAGTCATGCAGTTGTTACTATTATAGCATCTATAAGTCTTTGTGTGAAAGGTCATCACAGCATTTAATCTTGCATGTAAGTTATGTAATCTGAGTCTTTTGTGCGCTACATCTCCTATCATTATGGTATCTATAACAGAATCATTACGGTATCTAAAACAGAACATCAACAAGTTAGCAGTGGTCGGCCAGCTTGAAAGACACGGGAACCTTGCTCTATCTATCTTTTTATGCTTGATTAGTCATAATCAAAGTGCGACAGAAATAATGTTCTCGCTGAAAAAAAAAATTATAAGCGGAGAAGTTTTTTTCTGTTTAAAGGCACATTTGTCTGTTGTCCAACTAAAAAAGGACTAGAGATATTTTAAAAGCTTGATTTATCATCATAATTAACCCGGCCGTCTGTAGTAGTACCACTCATGTTATCAGCTATGTGGATATTACCCAGGATCAATTGCATACAGAGACATTATATAGCTCACAAAAGTTCTTACTTAGCAAGACTCTTCCGAGGGGCTGAGACGCAGCCATGTCACAGCTGCTGGTGACAATTAGGCAACAGGTCGACCTCTGGGTGGACACCGGGGCAAGAGCTCTAGGAAGTCTCTTAAAGCGAGTAGTCGTTAGCGCAATTCAAGTTTGGTTAGGCCTGTTAATTCTGAGCTTATCTGTGTAATCAAAACTCTCAATTTTGTCTTAATACAAAAACACGTAAGTCTTTTGCGTGATCCGAGAAAAAAGAAGAAGTTTAAGTTACAAGTTTACAACATCAACACACATTGGTTGAACACTCAAAGTATCAAAGAAGTAGTCAACATTATACTGTAAATTTTAATAATACAACTCATGGTCCATGCCGCAACCACATGCTACGATCACCACAGAGGTAACGACACTTTCGCTCGGAAGAGGGGTCAGGAGCGTAGAAGTAGCCATACACGGGTCATCTCACCTGTAACAATTCAATAGTAGTACCACGAGACTGGAAACTTCGCAAATCTTACCCCAACATTATATAAAGAAATATGCTTTTGAGTATCGCTACTACAGAATCAGACATCACTGTCGGTTTTGTTTGAGCCGACGGTAATGCCTCTTCACTGTCGGTTCGTGGCAGAACTGACAGTGAAACTCATCATCACTGCCGGTTCGTCTGAAAATTCTCTGCCCTTTCATTGCCGGTTCCAGCCACGAACCGACAGTGAAGCTCATCATCACTGCCGGTTCGTGGCAGTGATAACCTGGACACTTTCACTGTCGGTTCTAGCCACAAACCGCCACCTGATAATGAGCTTCAATGCCGGTTCGTGGCTGCAACCACAAGTGATGTACCTCGACATTGATTTTTTTTTATTTTTGTAAATGACCTCGGATGGAAAAATTTTCTACATGAAAGTTGTAGATCTCAAAAAGTTATGAAACTTTGTAGTTAACAATTTTTTCATTTGAACTCATCTTTTCATCGAAAAATACGTTCGAATATGTTAAATTTGAAATTCAAAATTTTGTAAACGACCTCGGATGGGAAAACTTTCTACATGAAAGTTGTAGATCTCGAAAAGTTATCAAACTTCGTAGTTTACAACTTTTTCATTTGAATTCATTTAGTGGCTCAAACAATCAATTTACACTCGCTTTAGTATAGAATGAGATGAACTAAAACCGAATCTAGACACAAGTGAGTCATGGGTGGAGTGGTAGACGAGGGATCACGCGAGGCTAATGTTGCGGGTTCGAATCCCCGCCGAAGCGTAGTTCGTGATTTTACGCGAAAAAATATACGACTTGCAATAGAGACGGAGACGGACAGGTTAATAGTGGCCTCTTCCAGAATTTATTTTTTTTTCTATTTTAGAAACGTAATTTTTAGACACCATCATCACCTCTTCCAGAATTTATTTTTTTTTCTATTTTAGAAACGTAATTTTTAGACACCATCATCACAGTGATGTCATCACCTCATCACTGCCTATTTAGTTGTGCATAGCAAGGTAAACAAGTTGAGTTGTAGAAAGCACTTGTGAAAGAATAAAAGAGATTTGTCTTATCAAGCTACTATAAGCTAGTAGCTAGAGGCATAGCAAACCTTAAGCATCAATATGGGGTTGCAGTCCATCCATTGTATGTCTCTCTCATGCTAAAATTTAGTCAGGAACATACCGAGAGCGTGGCATTCCAAAACGATTGGTAACCTTGAAGAGGTGTACAACCTTTTCATTAGGACGAGGCCAGCGCTTGTATGACCTCTCGATACATAAGGGTTAACTTATAGCCTCAACATTTTTCACAATTGTCAAAACGGCTCACGTACTGAACGGCCGCGACATCCAGGCCGAAGTACTATCTTTTCTAGCTACCCCTTGCCCGGTTGCCCCCAAATCCCACATAATCCACAAGATTACCCAGTCATATATGGTGATGAGCTTACCATTTCCGTAACATGATGCAACGGTGGTCTACAACAGATGATTTTGGGGAAAGGTTCTCAAGACTTCTACAACAGATGCAAAAGTCCTTAACCAGCTTAAGTGAGTAAAATCATTCGAGTCCTCGACTCAACATGACCACCCTATCACTTTCTGAGCCTCTTGGATCACATTCATTGTTCTTGGTCATCTTTTAGGCATTTTCCCTTCTAGACGATGATTTTGCAACGTGTGTCTTTTGCATCAACGGTGGTCTAGCTAATCGGGCTAGCTGCTAGCATTCTTCGGTGTGAGCCTTTTCTAACTTTCCAATGTTCGTTCTCGCCGGACTTTCCAATGTATAGCAGTCTTGTACTGTAAGACCACTGGCAATGCCGTTACTCAGGTGTCGTTGTTCCGCAGAAAGGGTACAAAATATATAGCAATTTTTAAATGGGAATAAAATATACGAGTACTACTACTGCCTCATGCTTTGTTGAAAGAACATCCGGGGGTGTGAAGACCTGTGGTAGACCTTGACGGCCAAATTGGTGAGACTCCAGTGGCGGTCACAATAACAGAAAAGAATTACGCTGTGTGAGTCAAAAGTAGGTTGGGAAAGAACAGATTCGCGTGCCAGCTCTATTAGCTCAAGGCAATGCACCAGCATGTTTAGTTCGTCTCTCTCGTCTGAACCTTCTAGTCCTCCAATAATCTCTCGACAATATTAGACCATACAGTTTGTTGGATTTTATTTAGGTGATCTATTATTATTGAATTAAACAAATCCTAAGGCCCAAATTAAATGTAGATGCAAAAAGGCTGAAGTTCTATATAGAATTTTGACTAAAGATTGACTCAGATTAAATAGATAATAATAGTGGGCACTAGTTATGAAGCTTAAATAACTTAAATAGATAATAATAGTAGGCACCTGTTATGAAGCTTAAATAGATAATACTCCTTCTGTATCTCTGAAAGAATAAATTTCTGAAGATGTCTTAAGTCCAATTTTTTGAACTTTGGTCAAATTTTTAGAAAAAAAGTATGAAAATTATGGTATCACACATGTTGTGAAGTTGTGAGAGACATGATATTGAGTGTTCACAATGGGGTGCAGAGTTGGCAGGTTTTGCCACTTGAACTAATCGATGGAATCATTGCGAGAGTAATGCATGGCAGGTACTCTGTCAAAGGAATGCATGATTATTGCATTGATGGAGTCATTACTATTCTTGTGGAAGTACTAAAACATAGTGTATATATCAGAGGAAGTAATCCATGACGACAAACCTCTCCCCTTTCTGTCAAAAAAAAAAAGAAAAACAAATGTCTCCCCTCCTCCGCTATTGCAACCGCCTCATACTCTAGCTATGGATAAAGGCTCATTTGGTTTGGGGAGTGGCTAAAGATTAATCGCCCCACGTTAATCTCTTTTAGTCACAAAATAGCCAAATAAGGTGATTAAATGAGTTTTAGTCACTACTCCCTACATTATCATTTGTTAGGCGTAGAGAATAGTTTCACAGGTACCAAGAAAATTGAGATAGAGAATTGATGTGTTGAAAAAGAGCTGAGAACTGAGCTGTACTCCGTATTCATGAATGCATGCATGCAGCTAACGTTTGTTTTGTAGCCCATTAAAATCAACCAAGCTTTCGTGCCATTGGTCCATCACTAAAGAAATGCTTCGTATTTTCTGCATATGAGTAAATTGCCGATGTTTGCATATGGACTTTTGCCTCGTTATATCCCCCACACCTAATATAATGTCAGAACTTAGAAATCAGCCTACGCCTAACAAATGATAACAGAGGGAGTAGTCCACAAGGAATGGCTAAAGGAGACTACACCCGTTGCCCCCTAGTAATGCTCTTTTCTCTTCAACCCTTAAGTTACCGGGGTTATTTTGGTCACTGAAACCAAACAGTCTAAAATTAAAGTTTAATCCGTTTAGTTCAGAGACTCAATGGAACCAAACAGGACATAAATAGCATTTATTATTATATACATGAAATGAAGGGTAAGGTGCTTTAGGAGGTGAAATTCTAGAGAACATCATAAACATCCCAATATGTGTAGTCATTGATCGCAAAAGAATATAACCTACTTTTTGAGTAATCAATTTCACCGTCTTCTTTTCATAAAAAAGAATAACGGTAGTTGCGAACACATGGTAGTTAAGTACCCATGAATGTTCAGTTTTGATGATGAGTGATTGACCAACACTTGAGCGTTTCAGTTTGAGTGGCTTACCCTAACGTCTTTGCGAAAGCAAATGTGTGCCTGTCTATTGGCTTGTGGTGTGCAGGTGCTATGCCTAGTGACAGTGGTCAATGGCGTGGAGAATGTCGAGTAGAGGCTTGCCGTGCCGATGGACTAAGAGCGGTGAAGGGCGGAAGCGAGGCTCGAACTGAGGGACCATGCGCGCCGGCGGACTAGCTGTGGTGGCTAGTACTTGGCACCAGCGAGCGCGAGAAGACATGGAGGTAGACCGAGTTGACCAAGTCAAAACGGCGGACGAGCGGGTCGAGCGGAGGCTCATGGGACTTGGAGTCCGACCGGGCGAGGACAAGGTGGCTCGAGTCGAGTGGTTTGGTGGTTTGGGCCTCAAAACCATCGGAGGACGGTTTCCGAGTTTGGGCCTCAAAACTCGGGGTTCGGTAGTTGAGCCCAAAGCTACCGGTGGTGGGTTTCGCGGGTTTGGGCCTCAAAACCCGGGCGGAGCTTCCGAGGAAGCGGGGATGGCACGTGGCGGAATCCTGGAGGTTGCGTCGAGGCGACGGCAACTCCTGGCAGGAAGCGGGGCCGTCCATTCAAAATGCGGGAGATATTTTCTGGAGCTTGGACTGCAAGGCTTAGGATAGGTAGTTCACTCATGTATCTAGAGGGGTCTTTGGGAAATAGCCAAAGCCCGATAAATACGGGGTGAAGGGGTATCCCTCATCCTACCTCTTGAACCCTAGTCATTTGCACCACCCCTCTCTCTCTAGTTTCTCTCTCTAGTTCATGAGGTCCCTAGTGTAAGGATTTGCACTTTGATTTTGTTGGGAATCGGAGGCCTTGCCCTCCGTAAGCCATGGCGGCTTTGATTTCGTGATTGTGTCTCCTTTTCTTGTGTTCTTCGCTAATCACGTTTTTGCTCCTCTTAATCCTCTAAGTTCTTGCGATGATTTTTCTTGATTGAGAGCGAGTTTTGCGATTCCGTTTGAACCAAGTTGTGCAGGATCACGAATAGAAGATTTTCACCGAAGGGCTTCGTCCCAAACATCTTGAGCACGTAGATCGGGCAATTTCTATTTCGTGTTCTTCGTTTTTGGAGTTTTTCCCGAAATCCTTTTACGCCCGTTGATTCGACCCAAATTGAGCGATGATTCTCAAGGGATAGCTCCTCCATAGCCTTGGGATTATGCCCGCAAAATTTGGTGGCTATTGGTGAAGTTTTGGGAATGATTTGTGGGAAGATCTGGGGGAGGCGATTCAAAATCGCCCCCAAATCCCCTCTGTCTGCAGACTTGCGGACAGTCTGGGCCTAACCCTCGGACAGTCCGGCAGTCGCGCTCGGGCAGAGGCTCTCGGTGCTGCTCAAGTCATTCTCGGACAGTCTGGCACAGATCCATGGACTGTCCGCGGTTGAACTATGACGAGCAACAGTTGTTCTGTGTTCTCTGCTCAGCATTTTTGGGGTAAACGGCGGACTGTCCGGGAACCCACCGCGGATAGTCCAGGAAAGCGAGCAACAGCAATCCAGAAACTTGTGTTTTCTGTCTTTTGGCCAGCAGACATTCCACCATTCTTGTCGGACAGTCCGGCGTGGTTCTTGTCTGTGCGGCGGACAGTCCGAGACCAGGAGCCGGACAGTCCGTGACTTGGCTGTCTTTGTTGTTTTCCCTTTGAAGCTTCGAGGCGAGTTCTTCAAGGTTTTCCAACCGCTCCGCTGCATCTTTAGGACCACTCCTAAGGTGTCCACCTACTCGTTAGGTCGTGAGCTAGTCAAAGTTTTCGAAGTTGCTTTTTGGGTGTGATTTTGGGACAAGGGTCAAGCAATAGAAGTTTTCGAAAGGAATTTTTATTTGGCTCCCATTCAACCCCCCCCTCTGGTCGCTGTTCTTGGTCCTTCAATTGGTATCAAAGCCGGTTAAGGATCAATCCACCTTACACGGTTCTTGATCCGCGAGAGCGACATGGAGTGAGGTGTTGGCAAACCTCTGTTTTTCGATGGAACGAACTTCTCCTACCGAAAGGTGCGCATGTCCGCCTATCTACAAGGGGTTGATTCGAATATTTGGGAGATTTGTGAGAATGAGGGCTATCATGTTCTTGCTGCTCGTGTTTCCCAACTCGAGGTCACGCAACATGCTTCAAACAGCAAGGCCCGTAGTATCCTCTCCTCGAGTTTGTGTCTTACCGAGTTTGAGCGAGACTCGAACCTCACTATGGCGCGAGAGATCTGGCAAATGCTTGTGAGATATCATGAGGGCAATCCTCAGATCAAGTCCAGACTCTTTGACACATACCGTAGGGAGTACGAGAACTTCATACAGTTGGTCGGCGAATCTGTTGACGGGATGTTCACTCGCTTCCAATCTATCGTCAACAAGATGCGTGCCAATCGGGCCAACTTGCCTTATGATGATCATGAGATGACTATCAAGCTTTTGCATGCTCTTGATCGGAAGGTGTGGGAGATGAAGGTGGCTGCCATTCAGGAGTCACCGGGCTATGACGCCCTGACCGTGGATGAGCTGTTCAACAATCTCAAGTCCTCGGAAATAGACCACCAGACCCGGGCCAAGCTTGAGAACCCGTCGAACCCATCCATGGCATTGGTTTCCGGCCCCGGTGGTGGATCTTCTTCTTCCTCTAACCCTTCACATGCTTCTTTTGCTATGTATTTGATCTCTGTGACAGAGGAGCAAGTGGAGGATCTTGGAGATGATGAGCTAGATTTGGTCATCACCAAGTTCTCACAGTTTCACAACAACCGTTTGAACCGTCGACGTGGTGGCACGGCCAAGGGGTGCTACCGTTACGGTGATGAGGATCACTTCATCGCAAACTGCCCTAAGAAAGCTGCGAGGGACTTCACCAAGCGCAAGGACAAGCACGAGCACCACCACGGCAACAAGCACAAGGCCAAGGGCGGCTACAAGCGAAGATCCGCCAAGGAGGTGCTCAACAAGGTGAAGGCCGATCACCGAGCCTTCCTCGCCTCCCTCAGTGACATCGATTGTTCCTCCGATGGAGGCTCTTCTTCGAGCGACAATGATGAAGGGAAGGTTGAGGACAAGCTCAACGACCTATGCTTCTACGTGGACGCCAAGCACGGTGGCTTTTGCACCATGGCGATTGAAGCAGACAAGGTCGGCGAGCGCAAGGACGACTCCGACTACGACTCCGACACTCTCGAGGTATCATCCACCATCGAATCTCTCTCTCTCGAGCTTGAGACTTTGAATGCCACATACATGAGTCAGGACTCCGTGCTCAAGCGTGCGATTAGAGAGAGGAACGATTTCAAGGCTAAGTTTCTGAAAACGCTAGAAGAGCTTGAATTTGCTAAGTCGTCAGTGGTGGTTACCGAGGAGGTAGAGTGCGATGCTTGTGCCATCCACATGTCTGATCTTGTCACTATCCAGGACAAGTATGGCACTCTAATGGAGGAGATCAGTGAGTTGAAGGCCAAGCCTAGCTTACTTGGTGCGTGCAAGTCTTGTGAAGGCTTGCGTTCTGAGCTGGCACAGAAGGAGAGTAGGATTGCTGTGCTAGAGAAAGTCAGCTCAGATAGCACTAGAGAGTCGGATCGTGTTGAGGCTTTAGAGCTTGAGATCACGACGTGCCGACACGACAAGGCGCATACCGAGGAGGATAACACGCACCTCCGGTCCATCTTAGCTTGGGTGTCTGACAGAGAGCCGTAGTTGGGGATGTTGTACAGCCAATTCAAGAGGGCTGGAAACACGAGAGTAGGCTTTGCTATAGGTAGGAGGGACGATAGCGTGTTTGGCAAGATCAGTGAGTGCAGTGGGTTGAGCGAGAGCGAGAAACCCACCACAATTCCCAAGTTCACCAAGTTCACTCCACCTAAGCCTACCAACCCCTCTTAGTTACCTGTGAGAGATGGTGTGTTTGAAGAGCCACCCAAAACCACTCCACAGAAGCAAGTGTGGATTCCAAAACCAAACCACCTTCAGAACCCACTTGACACCTTGCCCGACATCTCTAGTGATCCCCCTCCTAATCAAGCAAAATCCACCCAACCCAACAAGAGAGTGCCTCCCAAGAGAGCTGTGAGGTATCACTGTGAGTATTGCGAGAGGGATGGACACTTGGCTGAGTTTTGCTATAGGAGGAAGAGAGATGAAAGGCGGCAGATTGAGTTGAACAACCGGGACATGTACCACCCATCGGTTGGGGTGCATGAACCGGAAGTTCAAAGGTGCACTACTAGGCCTAGAGGTGCGATGCCTCAAGGTGCTAGGCCTCAGGAGGCGAGACCACGTGGTGGTCATGCCCGATGGGGTACCGGTCGTGACCCATACGACTACGGGCCTCGTGGCAGTGGCTTCACTCCTCCCTTCGCTAGCAGACCACGTTTTCCCTATCGTGGTGATCGCTATCCCCCCATGGGACAGGAGATGTTTTGTATGCCTCCTAACCCTTTCTTTGGGAAAATGGGACAACACTAGTATCCTTCACAGTTTACTAACCCCCAGTATTGCGTCGTTTGCTCACCCTATGTCTTTTTATTGATGTAGGAAGGAGGACTGGAGGAGACTTGGCTTGTGGATTCTGGATGTTCGCACCATACGACCGGAAGTGCCAAGTGGTTCTCCAGCCTCGACCCCGTGCGCCACACCGAGTACATCACATTCGGGGACAAGAATAAAGGTAAGGTTGTCTCCCGGGGGTCCATCCGAGTCAATTTGTCTTTTGTCCTCAAGGATGTTGCTTTGGTTGCGAATTTGCATTTTAACCTTCTATCGGTTTTGCAACTCCTTGAAGACAGTTTTGAGGTGAATTTTAAGCCAAACTTATCTCAGATTTTGGACTCTCATGGTGAGCTTGTTTGCCAGATTTTACCCTTCGGAAAGGTTTTTCGTGCGGATTTTTCTATCTCTTCCGAACCTTCTCGTTGTCTTCTTGCCGGTTCTTCTTCCGAGCTTTGGAAGTGGCATAGGAGATTGGGACATTTGAGTTTTGACTTGCTTGCAAGGCTTAGCTCAATGGACTTTATCCAAGGATTGCCAAAGCTGAAGTTTGAGAAAGATTTGGTTTGCCATCCTTGCAGACATGGTAAGATGGTTGTTGCTTCCCATCCTCCCGTAACTCAAATTATGACCTCACAACCCGGCGAGCTCTTACACATGGACACAGTTGGTCCAGCTCGGGTTAGGTCGGAAGGAGGGAAGTGGTATGTGGTTGTAGTCGTTGATGACTACTCGAGGTACTCTTGGGTGTTCTTTTTGGAGAGTAAGGATGAGGCTTTTTCGCATGTTCGAGATCTGATTTTGAGATTGCAAAATGAGCTACCTAAGAATGCCATAAGAGCTATCCGCAGTGACAATGGCACATAATTCAAGAATGCTCACTTTGCAACTCTTTGCTCTTCTTTGGGTCTCGATCACCAGTTTTCCTCTCCTCACACTCCCCAGCAGAATGGTGTTGTTGAGCGCAAGAATCGGACCCTTGTTGAGATGGCCAGGACGATGCTCGATGAGCATAGGACTCCTAGGTGGTATTGGGCCGAAGCGATAAGTTCTGCTTGCTATGTTTCCAATCGCATTTTCCTTTGAGCTTTCAAGAAGAAGACTTCTTATGAGTTGCGATTTGGGAGACAACCCAAGGTAAGTCATCTTCGGGTGTTTGGGTGCAAGTGTTTCATCCTCAAGAAGGGCAGTAAGTTGGACAAATTTGAGTCTCGGTCTTCTGACGGTATCTTTCTTGGTTATTCTACTCACTCTCATGCTTATCATGCTCTTAACCTTGAAACTAACCGAGTGATGGAGACTTGTGAGATTACTTTCGATGAGACCATGCCTTGTAGTTCCACTACTTTTGAGCTTGTAGGTGATGATGAGGTGAACACTAGCATCTTTGTGGAGGAGCAGGACTATGCCGATTGGGGTGATCCCGAGCTGACTCCACCGGCTGCCCCCGTCGACCCTGCGACGTCCACTTTGGCTCACGGCCCCGAACCCTCTACTTCTTCGACTTGGGGACCGTTCGAGTAGCTTCCTCAGTCTGTGCCCATTGCACCTGAGGGAGCTCCAGCTACTGTCGAGGGGGAGGCGACTTCTTCACTTGAGGCGCCGCTACACATTCAGCATCGCCACCCTCCTCAGACTATGATCGGTGACATCGACGAGCATACCACACGCTCCAGGTCATATCGTATATCTCATTTTGCTCATTCGGCTTTTGTCGCGTCTTTTGAGCCCCGAGATGTTGAACACGCATTGATGGATCCGGATTGGGTTAATGCCATGCATGAGGAGTTAGAAAACTTTGAGCGAAACCGCGTTTGGGTCTTAGTGCCACCACCACCAAGTTACCACCCTATAGGAACCAAGTGGGTTTTCAAAAACAAACAAAGTGAGGATGGGGTGGTAGTGCGTAACAAGGCTAGGTTGGTAGCGCAAGGCTTTTGTCAAAAGGAGGGAATAGACTATGAGGAAACCTTTGCTCCCGTTTTCAAAAACAAACAAAGTGAGGATGGGGTGGTAGTGCGTAACAAGGCTAGGTTGGTAGCGCAAGGCTTTTGTCAAAAGGAGGGAATAGACTATGAGGAAACCTTTGCTCCCGTTTTCAAAAACAAACAAAGTGAGGATGGGGTGGTAGTGCGTAACAAGGCTAGGTTGGTAGCGCAAGGCTTTTGTCAAAAGGAGGGAATAGACTATGAGGAAACCTTTGCTCCCGTAGCTCGTTTAAAAGCCATTAGAATCCTTCTAGCTTTTGCGGCTTCTAAGGGTTTTAAACTTTTTCAAATGGACGTTAAAAGTGCTTTCCTAAACGGCTACATAGAGGAGGAAGTGTATGTTAGACAACCTCCCGGTTTCGAAAATCCCAAGTTTCCAAACCACGTTTTTAAACTTCTCAAAGCTTTGTATGGTTTGAAACAAGCCCCTAGAGCATGGTATGATAGATTGAAAACGTTTTTGCTTGCTAAGGGTTTTAAAATGGGATCAGTAGATAAGACGTTTTTTCTCCTCAAGCAAGGCAAAGACACTCTCCTAGTCCAGATTTACGTGGATGATATCATCTTTGGTGGTTCTTATCATGCTCTTGTTGCCAAGTTTGCAGATCTTATGAGCAGGGAATTTGAGATGAGCATGATGGGCGAGTTGACTTTCTTTCTCGGGTTGCAAATCAAGCAAACCCGGGAAGGGACGTTTGTGCACCAAGGCAAGTACATGAAGGATATTTTGAAGAAGTTTGACATGGGTGAGGCAAAGCCTCTTTCGACGCCCATGTCGACTATGACTGCTTTGGATGCGGATGAGGAAGGAGAGGCGGTGGATCAGATGGAGTACCGAAGCATGATCGGGTCGCTCTTGTACCTGACAGCGACTCGATCGGACATTCAGTTCGTCGTCTGCTTGTGTGCGCGCTTTCAGGCATCGCCGCGCACTTCGCACAAGCAGGCGGTGGAACACATCATGAGGTACTTGCGATTCACTCCCGAGTTTGGTCTTTGATTTTCCGCCTCCTCCTCTCTTGGTCTTTGCGGCTATTCCGATGCCGATTTTGCCGGTTGTCGTCTTGATCGGAGTCCACGTCGGGGACTTGTCAATTTCTCGGATTTTCTCTTGTGTCTTGGTCTTCTCGCAAATAGTCTAGCGTTGCTCAGTCTACCATGGAGGCTGAGTATGTGGTTGCCGCTAGCTGTTGTTCGCAGTTGCTTTGGATGATTGCAACTTTGAAGGATTTTGGTCTTGAGCTTACTAAAGTGCCTCTGTTGTGTGATAGCACGAGTGCCATTAGTGTGGCCAAAAATCTCATGCTTCATTCTAAGACCAAGCACATTGATGTTCGTTTTCACTTCTTGAGAGATCACTGTGAGAAGGGCGACATTGACCTCCAGCATGTCGATACCCAAAACCATCTTGCGGATATTCTCACAAAGCCTTTGGATCAAGCTGCGTTTTCTCGCCTTCGGGGCGAGTTGGGTGTTTGCTTTCCTTTTTAGAGGAGGAAAGTTTTGTGTATCATAGTCTTTTGGTTCTTATTTGTTTTTTCTTTTACCTTCTTTCTTTTGGTGTCTTTTTAGTTTTTAGTTGGTGTCAGTATGCATGTTGCATCTCATTTGAATTTGTAACATAGTTCATTTAGTGCTTCATACCTATAGCCGATATAATGAAACTATGCTCTATTTGAGGTGCTTTATGTGTCTATGGTGTTGCCTAACTTAAACTCTCTTTGATCTCTAGATATGCAATAGAGCTAAATTAGAAAAGCTTTAAAAGTGAATTTAATTCCCCATGTCACCTCTGAAATGACACTAGCATGTGTAGGCTTTTGAAGATCCTTCTTGGTTGTTTTATATATAGCTTGTAACTATGGCTCTTCATTGCTTCATTCACTTCCATTGAGCACCATGATTAAAATTAATCTAAAATGAAATTGCTCTCTGTTTTGTGAATTGGAAAGATCGAGTTGGGTCTGCATTGTGAGCACTTCACCGTGTGTTCGAGACTGCTTCCCATATGGATGGAACTTGAGCGGTTGAAAGGTCCTAGATGGCTAGAGGGGGGTGAATAGCCTAATAAAAAATCTACAAAACGCTAGAGCAAAAGGTTAGATAACACTTAAGCGAAGCTTTTTGCTATAGCTCTACGAGGGTGCAAAGCCACCTATCCAAGCAATTCTAGTTAGCTAAGTGCTTCACAATCAATAGCAAGAACCTAAAGCACTTAGCACAAGCTAGCAAGAACATCTAACAAGCTAAGCTAACAAACTAACTAGAGAGCTAACTAAGCAAGCTACATCCTACACAAGCTAGCTAAACAAGATAGGGAAGAAAGTAAATGCGAAGATAAGGGTGATTGTTATACCGATGCCTTGTGATGTATGAATGTCAATGTAGAGAGCCAATCACAAAGAAAACCAATGAGTAGCCGCGAGACAAGATGACAATCGATTTTTATCCCGAGGTTCACTTGGTTGCCACCAAGCTAGTCCCTGTTGTGTCGACTACTCAAATGGTGTTTCGGTGGCTAATTGGCAATTCACAAGCCAAGCCCACTACCCAGGCGCCACAAGAAACCACCCAAATGAGAGTAACTCAATGACACGAGAAATCCACTAGAGTTACCCTTTGGTGCTCCGCCGAGGTGGGTACAAGCCCTCTCACAAGTCGATGAAGCCGGCCGCAAACAATCATCAACACGCGCCGAAGCTTCTCCTCAATTGCCAAGCCGTCTAGGTGTTGGCAAACACCAAGAATAACAAGAAATCCTGCGGCGATGACGATGACCAAGTGCCACTAAGATGCAATGCAATAATCAATGCACTTGATTCACTCAAACCCTCACAAATATGCAATCAAGAGTGAAGAGAATGAGTTGGGGGCTATCTCAAGCAAGCACAAAGAGTGAGAATGAATGGAGAGTGCAAGAGTATGCTCCTTGAGCCGGCCAAAACATATTTATAGCTTCTACAAAGCAACTAGCCGTTTTGCCCCTTCACTGCAGCTTTCTGCGTCAGTCCGGACGCAAGTTCATAAGGGGTCCGGACCATCGCGTGTGCATTCGGACCCTCCTCCATTTGAATTCGCCCGTTGGCGCCTCCACCAGCGCTCGCCACATCGTCTTTGGTCACTGTAAACAGTAGCGTCCGGACTCGCTTCTTCTTGCGTCCGGACCCAACTCAGAGACGGTCCAGAGAGCACCAAGTCTCCGGACTCTTGACCGGAGTCCACCGTCCGGACTTAAATCAGCGTCCAAATAATTCCAACAGAGGAGTCCAGAGAGCGCAGAACTCCGGACTCTGCGTCCGGACCATCTTCAGCGTCCGGACCTCCTGTCCAGAGAGGCCGAGGGCTAGGGTATGCCACCGGACGCATATGCGTTAGTCCGAACTGAGCATTCCTTGCGTCCGGACCCTGCGTCCAGACCGCTTCTCTTTGTCCAAACGAGTTGCTTTTTCTTCTCCAAGTCTTTAAGTGCTAACGCCATGTCTTCCAAACCTTGGTTACCTGTGTTAGCCTTTTACAACATATTTTCTTGGATTTAATTTAGTTTGTGTCACTTAGGTTCATTTTATATGGATATGCAATGCAAACCTAGTGGCACATGATAACCGCAATCGAAACGAGTTTTCCCTTCTTGATAGTACGGCTATCTATCCTAAATGTGATCACACTCTCTATAGTATCTTGATCACTAAACCAAAAATGGCTCCTATGTTATACCTTTTCCTTGAGCCCATTTTTGTTTTCTTTTTCTTCTTTTCCTTAGTCCATGAAGCACTTGATCAATATGCCATTGTCATCCTTCTAGCTCCATGTGTCAAGGTGAACCACCCTATATTAATCATACACTTAGTACAAGGGTTAGTTCATAGGTTTCATCAATTAACCAAAACCAAACAAGGTCTTTCAGCGGTGTCATGTATGACCAAAACCGGTGTGTTAAGTCCTTTGACTTCGCCCGGTTGGTAAGCAGTGGCATCACTTTTCTTACAACCACTCACATACAACTGAAATGTGCCTAAAACTAAAATTTGGCTGAGAAACTCTGAAATTTGAAAAATTTATTCAGTTGGGTCCATGGCTTGTTGTATGAACTTTGCTAGGGATAGTTCTACTTGCTATACATGAGATTGCTTTGAGATAGATCCTATCTTGTTTGCCATGATTAGCGTCTCTAGGAGGTGATACCCATTCCTTGCTCACACATGTAATCTTCTCTAAAATAGCTTCTAAAGTGATCTTAAGCTCAACTTGAGTCTTTATTGGGCACGTAGAGCTTTTCCTATTCTCACAGGATCACATCACTTAGAGCATCCTTTCATTGTCTTAGCTCTATGTATGAAGCTTGTTGCACTCATTTTGCATATCATGGCATTTGTGGCCGGTTCTTGAGTCTTGAGCTTTGATGAGCTTCATGTGTCAACAAGGGGGAGAGATGTGCATTTCACTCCATCTACACTTAAGGGGAGAGTTGTGCATTGTGGGAAGAAAGCATGGGGGAGAGATATGTGATCAATTGTGGGAAGAAAGCATGGGGGAGAGATATGTGATCAAGGGGGAGAAAATGTGCATTTTGTGAAAATCTTGCTTCTTTGACTCTTTTCACCCTTTCTTGGTATCTTGAGTATGCTTTTGCCCAGGGGGAGTTTTGCTAGATGTGTTGAGCCTTTGCCTCTTCTGGAGGGTCTAGCTTGTGTTGTTGACCCCGACAAGTTTCGATTGGCCTCTTGAGTTGTATGTGTTTTAATTGGTATCTTGAAGAGGTTCTTGCCGTAAGACGTTTGGTATCTTTGGCTTGCTAGCGGTATTGAGCCCGTTTTCTGCCTCTTCTTGAAGGCTAGCTTTGTTTTTCTTGGTTGCGTCGAGCCGTTGCCCATGTCTTTAGGAACCAAGTTTCTGGAATCGCTTTGCTTCTCTCAAGTGACCTCGTTTTGGCTTTCTTAGCTTTTTGGTCATTTGGAGAGCTTTACCTTGTGGTTCAAATCTGAAATGCACTTGTGTTGACAATGCACTCATCAAGGGGGAGATTGCGAACACATGGTAGTTAAGTACCCATGAATGTTCAGTTTTGATGATGAGTGATTGACCAACACTTGAGCGTTTTAGTTTGAGTGGCTTACCCTAACCTCTTTGCGAAAGCAAATGTGTGCCTGTCTATCGGCTTGTGGTGTGTAGGTGCTATGCCTAGTGACAGTGGTCAATGGCGTGGAGAAGGTCGAGTAGAGGCTTGCCGTGCCGATGGACTGAGAGCGGTGAAGGGTGGAAGCGGGGCTCGGACTGAGCGACCATGGGCGCCGGTGGACTAGCTGTGGTGGCTAGTACTTGGCATCGGCGAGCGCGAGAAGACATGGAGGTAGACCGAGTTGACCAAGTCAAGACGGCGGACGAGCGGGTCGAGCGGAGGCTCATGGGACTCGGAGTCCGACCGGACGAGGACAAGGTGGCTCGAGTCGAGTGGTTTGGTGGTTTGGGCCTCAAAACCATCGGAGGACGGTTTCCGAGTTTGGGCCTCAAAACTCGGGGTTCGGTAGTTGAGCCCAAAGCTACCGGTGGAGGGTTTCGCGGGTTTGGGCCTCAAAACCCAAGCGGAGCTTCCGAGGAAGCGGGGATGGCACATGGCGGAATCCTAGAGGTTGCGTCGAGGCGACGGCAACTCCTGGCAGGAAGCGGGCCGTCCTTCAAAATGCGGGAGATATTTTTCGGAGCTTGGACTGCAATGCTTAGGCTAGGTAGTTCACTCATGTATCTAGGGGGGTCTTTGGGAAATAGTCAAAGCCCGATAAATAGGGGGTGAAGGGGTATCCCTCATCCTACCTCTTGAACCCTAGTCATTTGCACCACCCCTCTCTCTCTAGTTTCTCTCTCTAGTTCATGAGTTCCCTAGTGTAAGGATTTGCACTTTGATTTTTGTTGGGAATCGGAGGCCTTACCCTCCGTAAGCCATGGCGGCTTTGATTTCGTGATTGTGTCTCCTTTTCTTGTGTTCTTCGCTAATCGCGTTTTTGCTCCTCTTAATCCTCTAAGTTCTTGTGATGATTTCTCTTGATTGAGAGCGAGTTTTGCGATTCTGTTTGAACCAAGTTGTGCGGGATCACGAATAGAAGATTTGCACCGAAGGGCTTCGTCCCAAACATCTTGAGCACGTAGATCGGGCAATTTCTATTTCGTGTTCTTCGTTTTTGGAGTTTTTCCCGAAATCCTTTTACGTCCGTTGATTCGACCAAATTGAGCGATCATTCTCAAGGGATAGCTCCTCCATAGCCTTGGGATTATGCCCACAAAATTTGGTGGCTATTGGTGAAGTTTTGGGAACGATTTGTGGGAAGATCTGGGGGAGGCGATTCAAAATCGCCCCCAAATCCCCTCTGTCTGCAGACTCGCGAACAGTCCGGGCCTGACCCTCGGACAATCCGACGGTCGCGCTCGGGCAGAGGCTCTCGATGTTGCTCAAGTCATTCTCGGACAGTCCGGCACAGATCCGTGGACTGTCCGCAGTTGAACTGTGACGAGCAGCAGTTGTTCTGTGTTCTCTGCTCAGCATTTTCGGGGTAAACGACGGACTGTCCGGGAACCCACCGCGGACAGTCCGGGAAAGCGAGCAGCAGCAATCCAGAAACTTGTGTTTTCTGTCTTTTGGCCGGCGGACATTCCACCATTCTTGTCGGACAGTCCGGCGTGGTTCTTGTCTGTGCGGCGGACAGTCCGAGACCAGGAGCCGGACAGTCCGCAACTTGGTTGTCTTTGTTGTTTTCCCTTTGAAGCTTCGAGGCGAGTTATTCAAGGTTTTCCGACCGCTCCGCTGCATCTTTAGGACCACTCCTAAGGTGTCCATCTACTCGTTAGGTCGTGAGCTAGTCGAAGTTTTCGAAGTTGCTTTTTAGGTGTGATTTTGAGACAAGGGTCAAGCAATAGAAGTTTCCGAAAGGAATTTTTATTTGGCTCCCATTCACCCCCTCTGGTCGCTGTTCTCGGTCCTTCAGTAGTGAAGGCTCCTACAGTATATTTGTATTATTTTTTTGTTAGAAAAAGAAAAGGCAAGAGTGCAAATCGCGCACCCGCGCACGCATATGAAGGACGCCGCCTCTTGTTCTCCCGGACGAACTCAGCCCAACTACGCCGGGCCGCCGGCCAGGCTAATCACGCGCGACCCAGCTGACGATGACTGTTCCGAGTCCGACAAATCGGCTGCCACTGCGGGCCGAGGCGCCGAGCCACCCAAAATCCCGAGCCCACGCAGAGCGGGCGGCGAGCGGTGTGGCAGCGCGCGGCCCGTAGTCCGTAGAGCGGAACTGGGGGCTCAGAGTCTCAGACTCCTCACTCCTCAGACTCGGGGCCGGGGGACCGGCAACGCGACAGCGAAACGAAGAACGTACGATTACTCCTACTACTGTCCCTATACCCGATTACCCGTACGCCATGACATGTAGTACATGGACCAGCCCAGCGTCCGGCGTGCATCGTGAAGCAGCCGGTGGTGCAGCCGTGCAGCGCCGCTCCTTGGGCCCTGTTTAACTGTTTAATTCTGAAAACTTTAGGAATTTTTGCACTGTAGTACTTTTGACTTTATTTGGTAATTATTGTTCAACCATATCATAACTAGATTCAAAAGATTCGTTTCAAGATTTACAGACAAACTGTGTAATTAATTATATTTTTTATTTATCTTTAATACTCCATACATACGTTTAAAGATTCGATGGGAAATCTTGAAAACTTTTAGAATTTTAAAGCCAACTAAAAGGCCTTAGGTTTTCGCCGGTCATCAGCGCGACTACTCATCAAGGTCGGTCCCGTCTAAGGTTTGTCGTATGCTCGCGTCCCGTGCTAGCGCAGCAGTAGGAGCGTCAGAATAAATTAGCAGGAGCGTCAGAATAAATTGTCTGTTCGCTTGACTTTTCAGTCGGTTTAAATCCAGCTGGAATAGTGTTTTTCTTTCATAAAAAATCAGTCAGCAGTGAATAATCCTATCAAAACAGTGCATAATCCTGACAAACGAAGGCCGGTAGTGAAGTAGAGCGCGGTGCCGATACGTATACTCTCCGACTACTGCTGTAGTACCGGGTTAGCAGAAGACAGTTTGAGAGGCAAAAGAAAAAAAAAAGAATAAGTGGTGTAACTTGGAAAAGGTGTGCCCGAAGCATTATTGATTGATTGAATCCCAACTCGCGGTTCTCCGTTTTTTCCCCTCTACAAAGCGCTGTCATGAGCGCACCACCGACCATCAAGCGCCTCCGTAATTTTTACACCGTCGATCGAAGTTGCACCGATGATACTACACAGTTGCACGCATATATAAATAGCCGCAATAATTTATGGCACGGCAGCAGAGAGAGAGAGAGACAGACCCACCACGAACGCCGCGCGGGGTCGCTTCACTGTTCGGGCACCTGCGCCATGCCACCGCCGACATTCAAAGTACCACAAAACGCGGCGAGAGCGATCCACACCGATCGCCGACGACGACGACCGCAACCACCGATCGATCCAAACCAAATAATTCCGCGGTCCGTCTCCATCGCCTAGCAGCCCGGCAGGCTCGGCCCGTCGGCCTTGGGCGGCTGCACGACGGCGCCGACAACGCCCACGGTGATCGTCCTGGCCCCGTGCTCGGTGCGCCCGAGTCGGCCCACGCCAGCAACACCGCCCCGCGCCGCGGCGGCCGCGTTGGCCGCGCTCCGCATGCGGCCCTTGCCGAGGTGGTGCTCGCAGAGCGAGTAGCCCACCAGCGTCGGCTGGCTGCACCGCCACCCGCGCCCGTTCACGCGGCTGCACCGCGACCCCTCCAGCAGCACCGCGGGGCCGCGCCGCTTCTTGGCCCCTGTGCCGGTGCCGTTGCTGGTGGCCTGCTGCTGCTTCTTCTTCCCCTCGTCATTGACGACCGCCGCCGCAGGCACCGACGTCGCAGGTGGCTGCACGAAGCCATTGCTAGTCACTCGTTCCTCCGCCTTCACCGCCTCGCACCTGCCGCCGACACCACCGGTGCACGTCGCCCCGTCGTCCTTGTGCTCTGAGCCGCCATGGCCATTCGCAGCACTGAATCTGCAAGTGCAAACATACCGTCCGTACAGTGATTTCACATAAAGAAACTCAGGTAAGTACAGTAATTTGTTAATATACTAAATGGTTATGGATGGTGGTGGCAAGTGGAACGCAATCGCAAGTTCGCAATGTGCATCGGTTGCGGACGTGTAATCCAACTCCGTTGGCGCTAGGCTTCCCTGTGATCGACAAGTAGCACAGCACCCCGAACGAGAGTGTGAAGCAACCAAAGGCAAGAGATGGGAGGACGGACGGCATGGGCTAGGGAACACAGGAATCATGCGCCGCGGACAGTATGGATCATGGATGGGAGGACGTACCTACAGCTACAGGGGTGTTTTGTCTGACACTGGCTGCAGGGGGAGGGAAGGTGGTGCACTAAAATAATTGGATCCATCCATCCATGGCGTTCCTCCCTCATGGGTCAAGCTGGCATCGCATCGCATCGCACACTATGAAACAGTCCTCAACAGAGGAGGAAGATCAGAGGCAGTAGAACGGAGAACCTATAGCTAGGAGTAGCATGCTTTCCGTCCCTTTGTTTTTCTAGTTATATTAGGCACTGTACATGATACTGATCTCTACCAATTGTGCCTGCCGTCGAAATTGCAAAGTTGCTAGCAGTCTCTTTTGTTTTCGCAGTTGTTTATACTCTCTCCTTTCTGCAGTTGTTTGTTTAATCCGTACCTCATGCGGCCATCATCACGAACGCCATGCTGTTGCGGTGCACCACCACCCATGCTGCTCCTCCTGCCGCAATCCGCCACCACATTGTCGTCCTACGCGGAGTCCACGGGAAAAAAAAAAGCAACGGATTCAGCTAGATCTACTAGCCATCTCGTCCATGAGTGCAAGAAACAGCGAGGCGCATGCGCGATGCATAACACATACATACCTGCAGAGGCAATGCGAGGCGCCTGGCCACTCCAGATTTGTGGCCGAGAACAAGATCCGCACTCGCATGCAGCAGCTTCGCCTCGCGATCCTCATCCTCCTCGCCTGCTGCTGCTGCACTCAACAGCCACCCACGGTTCCTCGCGGCATTCAGCGGGGTCTGCGGCGCCGTGGATGCGGCCGCCAGATCTGAGGCCGCCGCCTGCTGCAGGGACGACGGCTGCTGCTGTGGCCTCCGCCTGATCCTCATGGATGAGATGAGATGAGATGAGATGAGAGACAGAGGAGAGAGATAGAGAGAGAGGGGCAATGGAGATGGAGATTTGGGGAGGGTGCAAATTAAAGGAGGAGGGCTTTTGGTTCCGGCTTGCCTTTTATGCCTCTTGGCCTCCTTCTCCTCAATCCTCATGCCTGCTGCATTTATTTATGGGGGATGCAGCAGTAGTAGTAATAGAATAGTGGTAGATGGTGCAGTTTTCGGCACTGCCTGCTGTCTTGGCTTGGCTGGGCATGCACGCCAGCCACATGCGCGTGCCCCACCCCCCGAACGCCGTCGCCTGGCCCTCGGATTCGCCAACCGGACGGCGCAGATCCCCCCGTGGTCGATCCACCGTCCCGGAGTACAGTATTACCCTCTTTTTTTCCTCTGGATTTTGGTTGGTTGATTAACATTAGCTGGGGGTTTGGTTTTGCGAGGATGGATGGATGGAGGGAACGGTCAGATCAGGGTGGGGGCGGTGATTTTAGTCAGGTCAGAACAGATGGAGCAGTGGCAAGAACTGGGAGCGAACAGGGGAGTAAAGCAAGCAAAGGTTGGGGGGCGATGGCTGTCAGGGGGGAGCATGTGTGGTCGACGCATCCAGCTTTTGAGCAGCATGGCGGGGCAGGGAGGAAGGAGCCACTGACTGACAATGAATCATCTCGCCACTCGCCTCGCATCTGCTGCGGGCACCGGACAGTTGGCACCCCCATATATAGACGGGCGCCTCGTGGGCATTTTCCGTCCCAGTGCTAATGTTCGGCAGCTCGACCATCGCAACTGGATCCATCCTACTCTACGGTAGTACTATAGTTTGCATGGCTTGGCTAACAGATCCAACGGGAAGGAGGGCAAGGAACACGGCAAAATTGCCGCTCTGGTAGTTGCTTTGCAAACTGGTGTATCTCCTAGTACAGCGTGAAGATACCCTCTCTTTTTTTTCAGAAACAGTACAGCGTAAAGATACCTGCCTGCCTGACGAAGTGACGAGGGAGGAAAGGAGGATATGGCATGGGCCTAGAAAAGGACCTTCCTTGGTGGGCTGGATACGATGATTGCGCAGAGCCGCGGATGCAGGCTCTACTTCGGCCCATGGACTTTTGCACTGTCACAGCTTCACGGACGTGGGCTGTGGGATGTCGACTGACGTACCAAAGGGCCTTCGTGGGCTGCAATACTAGATCACATCACAGTGTGTTGCTGCGGAGCAGAGAGGTCTGACGCGCGATTTACCAAGCTCAGTTCATGAGTCTGTGATGATGCTCAAGTACCACAGCTCCTTCGGGCCGGTCAAGCATCAACAGTGCAGACATTTTGGTAGGAATTTCGAAATCATTAACATGGTACAAGAGCATCAGTACAAACAGCTCGCAGACCGTCGAAACATCTAGTCTAGTTTAAAACAGCCTGCAGATCATCCAAGCATTCGGGGCAAAACACCTTGCAGAGCATCGAAGCATTCGGTAAGAACAGCTCGCTGATCATCACCGTGTGCACACGAATGAGGCCTGAGCTTAAGACTCACCACAAAACTATCCCTCGCCTGGATACAAATAACACAAGTTATCTGAGGAAAGCAGAGAAATCATGCCAAATACGCTGACATGCTCGACTAGTTTCCTTGACTTCGCAGATGAATTGTGCTACTGACTTATGGCAAAATGTCGACAGACTCAGCAGAAAGTGGAGAGTAGGGTTTTTTTTTTTTTTTTTTTTTTGCGATAGGCAACAGATGCAGACCAGAAATGAACCTCGTAAGGTCAAACAGCTGGGCACACTAAAAGCATCTGCTCAGCGCCTAACCTTCTAAGGCAGATGTCCTTCAAGCTTTCAATATACATCATAAATGGAATCCAGACCCAGAACATGCATATCTGCTCATGTAGGTACTGCATAGTACATTGTTCGCTACGACAAAAATGCCAGCAATGGCGTGGACAAAAAAAAATGCCAGCACCAGTGGACATGACTATAAAAAAAACCCTACAAATAAATTTGGTACTACAAATTATGCTCAATTCACCTAACCGATGCAAACACTCCATCCACACAGCAACTTCCTTTTCCACAAGGTAAACCACTTAACTGTAATGAAAGTATATATCATAGGACACCCTTGATGATTAGAAACATGCATGAGAACAGGAAGGGAATCACAGAAGACACAGGAGCATCTATATCATATCAGCTATACTATTCTTTATTTCAGATTAGCACTAGATATGAACTTTACAATATGATGTCCCAGAAACCTCTACTGAAGAATTTGTGTGGGTATTAGGAGGTAGAACTAATTGGACAACTTTACTCTCTATATGGATTTAGGAAAATCCTCGGTCTCATGCCGACCTTAGTTTGATCACCGTGTTGACTATTATCCTAGAAAACAACAGATCATATACAGGCACACAGCAAAAAAAAAACGTAGTTGCCTTTATTGTTGGTGCATTTGATGCTGCTTGATCAAAAGTTGAGCATAAAGCAGTTCATTCCAGGAATCTGGTACTCCAGGAAGGCACCAGTGGCTGCAGTCCTGATACCTTTCGGGTGATCTCCTCTCCTCATCAGTCAGGTTCTGCTTGCGGTAGATGGAAGGGTGCGCATCCTTTCTGTAGTCAGTCATTCGTGTTATGTTCAAGTAAACAACCGGAGTTTTCATCTTGTGGATCACATCCTCCAGAATGCTCATCGTTGGTGGGTAGGTTGAAAGGTACTGTTCATTGGTGATTGGTTCCCTCTCCTTGTCACAGCCACCGCCTGAATTCCATTGGCCGCCACTGCATAGTGGAGATGCAAAGCAAAATATTTATTCAGTTGACCATCAAATATATCATGTAGTAGTTTGCAATAGAAAAGGCGATGCACACCTAAAATGAGATGCTGAGTAGCCTCTGAATAACACAGCAGTTTTTCTGGGGTTAACATTGGCATCAATCCACTTGGACCAGGTGAGGAGAGCTTTATGAAAGGCATCCATGACATTGAGCTCATTATACACATGGTTACCTTCCTGATAGTAGTCCTTCCTGTGGCACATTAAATCTGTCATCAGTGTTTAAGCAATAATCAAGTGGAGATTCTTGTTCAACCAAAGAACAAGGTGAATTACCCAAGAGCAGTTTTCTCATGTGTCCACCAATGCCCAGTATTGAAAATGAGGAAGTCTGCATCCTTGTACTTCAATGACGATTGCTCGACCAGATCAAGCCTTAGAGTTTCCTTTTTCTTACCACTGCTCACTTGCATCTCCCATTCCTGGACTAGGAATGGGGAGCGGTAGAACTCCACGCTGCAGTTATAGTCCTGAATGACATGAGTGGAAAAGAAAATTAGGCAACAATACTAATTAGCTAAATCAACGAACATGTGCATAGTGTCGAATCTGAACTTCAAAGACTATAATACCGTGAACAGGAAAGAGTATGAGCCTTCAGTTTTAAATTCACGCCTGCCAGATGCCTCAAAAACCTTCCTCTTGTCTTTGACAGAATTCCTCAAAATACACACAAGGGATTCCCACATGTTCCTATTAAGTGAATCACCAACAAAAACAAGTCTTTTTCCTCTCAGCCTCTCCAACATATCAGTTGGGTTCAATCTGAAATGACACAAACATGATCTTGGCAAATTACAAAACAAGCTTGAAATCAAATCATTAAAATCATTGCATTGTTCAAATAACCTTGTCCTCACCTTGGGATGCTGCATCCACTGGGTTGCCAGCGGAGCTTCTGGTAAGCTAGATCTCGCCGACCGTTGAGATAGCAGTCAAAGGGCTCATCAATGTGAGGACATGATCCCTCAGGGTAGAGAGGGTATGAGTCATCCTTAACCCAATTCCCATGTAACATATCGCAACTAGCCACTTCCTTGAACCAATCAGCTTTCTTATTTCCACCAGAACCACCATCCTGTTTTATTGATGACCTGCTACCCTTACTGTTATTTCCAGATTTTGAGGAGTTTGCTTGGGCCGAATGCTTCTCTGATGAACCAGCACGGCCCCCAGAAGCATCTCCTTTCGGATTATTCACTGTACCACTGCTCCCGCTGGGAGCAACTTGGCTCCCAGTCTGTTCCTGATCCTTCACAGGGGATGATGCTACAACTGTGTCGTTGTTCCTGGGAGATCCAACATCTTTCTGCCCTACCAATGCCAGACTCCCAGTTTGATTACTAGTTGGAACAAAACTCTCATTTCCCTTACTGCCCTCAACTTCACCATCTCCAGCATTGCTCTTTGTTGGACTAGAACTTCCAGGTGACTGATGGCTTGCATTTCCACTTCCACTGCCTGGTTGTGCATCTGAACTCTCACTCGTCACAGCCTTTGTATCTTTACTCTTCCCCAAACTAGAACTTACATCTGATTTATGGCTTGCATCTCCATTTGGGTTTCCTGGCTGAGCATCTGAACCTTTGTTCAGATCAACCTTGGTATCAGTGCCGTTTCCAGAAGAACCCCTGCTCCCGGCTCCAACAGCATCTCCAGGATGAGGCTTTACAGTGCTGCTATTTCCAGCAGCCGAACCACTGCCGGAAACGCCACTTGCACTCCCGGCCAGATTATTAGAAGATCCAGTGCTCAAATCTACCTTCCCCAAGCTGCTACTCCCCGCAGAACTATTGGTGGAAACATCACTTGCAACTTTGGCCTCAGCTCTAACAGTGCTGCCATGTCCGGCAGCAGCATCGCTCAGGGCTCCGCTTCCACCTCCCGACTGCTTATTAGACCCATCGACGCTATTCTCGCCGACCTCCGCAGCGCTTCCATGTACGGCTGAAGTACTAGCCGGGGATCCACTGCCGTCTCCCGTGGAAACGCCTCCGTCGCTTCGTTTATTCAGATCCACCGCGTCGTTCGGAGCACCGTCACTTGAGGCGGAACTGTTCGTTGGAGCTCCGCCTCCGCCAGTGCCAGTACCGGCCAAATCGGCTGCCGGAGGCACACTCCCAGCGCCCGCATTGCCGATCGGAGCGGCGCCGCCACTTCCCAGCTGCTTACTAGACCCAGCCGCAGCCGCGGCAGAGCTGTTGCTTCCCGCCGCGCTCCCGGCTTGCACAGTGCTCGCACCACGGGTCACCTGGCCACCACCGCCGCCGCCCGATCCGCCGGACGGCTCCGGCGAGGGGGCGGGCGAGTCGGCGGGCAAGATGGACGAGAAGAGTCTGGAAATCTGCGAGCGGTACGGCGCCGTGGACGCGTACACTCCGCCGAACCACGAGGCGCCAGCGCCGGCGCCAGCGGAGGGAGGCGAGGCGAAGGCGACGTAGGCGGTGAACGCGGCGAAGGCGACCGCGACCGCGTACAGCGTGAGCCTCGCGCGGCGCCGCGAGCGGCCTCCGAGCAGGCTGAGCGGCCCGGCGTCCGCGCACACCAGGCCGCCGCTCTGCTTCCACAGGCTCTTCATGACGCCCGGCCGCGGCGGCGCCGGGCTCCGGTGTTCCGCGCTCCTGGGTGTGGAGTGGAGCGCGGCAAGTGGAGGAAGTGGAGGAGGAGGCGACTAGCAAGCGAGAGTGGCCGTGGTGGTGGGCTGGTGGCGGTTGGGGTGAGATGGTGGTTTGAGGAAGCTTTGGAGAGGAAGGGGTGGCTATAGGAATTTTTGGGTGCCAAAAAAACTAACAAACCCACTACGAATCCGTTTAGATTTTGTCGACTGATGAGGTTGAGGGGTCAAGGAGGGTCAGCGGAGAAACTGCAAGATTGCGCTGGTCCAAAATATGGCAGGGATTTATGGTTGACTTTCCTAATTGTATGCCCCAACTTCTGGAAAAAAAAATCAATTATAATATATTCTTCTAAAAATACAATTCTATTATAATACAGAGTCAAACCATATTAAATCTGATCAAGTTTATGAACAATACCTAATTATGCCAAATAAATATCACTAGATTCAACATAGAACATATATTCACAATATCTAGTTGGTGCCATAAATATAAACTCTCTTTTCTATAAATTTAAATAAACTTTAGATAGTTTTGACTAAATATAGAATTGAAACATACACCGGTGTTATTCTACACCCTAGGTGTAAAATAATTATACTACATCAAACTGTTATACTGAAAGAAAATTAGTACTATAACCGCATAAAAAAATACAAATGATATTTTGTTGTCATTATTTGCTTAGTATAAATAAGGAATTAAGGACTTGTTTGATAGAACCTCACTTCTGATTTCTTCAATCTTTTACAAACAAGATGAAATATTATGGATCGAAATAAAATAACTAAAACTTGATCCCAACATTGGATATGGACAAGGGAAATAACTTTCTTTCAGAACGTGCGGGGGGTCGGGGGCTGAAAACGATTGCTGAATGGATGGTTTTGTTGGGACGTATAATGTGGAATCAAAGGGAACGGACACACACCTAAAGGAAAGCCTAGCATGCCAGTGAGACAAACATCGGATGTCGAAATATGTTTAATTATGTGTGATAGCAATGGCCAACGGCAAAGTTGTGAGCATCTTGATCTACTTTGGAGTTTCATCGCACGGATTAGAGAGTGCGGCTAAATACAACCAATTTTGAGTAGAGATTTTGAAATAATGTGAATTGTGATCCACCCCACACTAACGGGCACCCGAGCTACCCAAAAATGCAATGTAAGCAGAGTTTCCAATGCAATGCTTGTGAGCACGGTGTTGTACTAGTGAGATCCAAAAGCTGTGTTATAATTGGAGTGTGGACTTTTCGCATGTACCTGTGGCCGCCAGGCCTATTGTGGCCGTAGGAGAGCATTAAGATTCGCGCAACTCAGACGCGATGAATGTGCCGGGTTGACGACGCCCGACGGAAGGAGAGAGGGCTAGGTCCAACGATGGCGCCCCTGCCCCAACCTCGTCCGAATGCCTCCTTCGGTGGCGTCATCACCACCTCCGCCTCACCGGCATCTTTCCCATCCCCACCAGCAGGGCCAGGGCGGTGGCAACAAGCTCGAGGTTGCCGGAGCCGGTGTGATGGCTGACAATGTGGCGGCCTAAGCCGGGGCGGAGGAGGCCGAGGCCACCGACCGGGTGCTGTGGTGCCGAAGGCGCAGCTGCCGAGGTGGGGCCGGCGTCGGCTTGGGGAAACGAGGCCATGGGTGGCGGCGTGAGAGGAAAGACAAGAAATGATTGAAGCTTCATATCGCAGAGGTGAAGAATAGCTGAGACAAAACAAACTGACATATAATATGTGTGGTCCAGCTTTTCATGTTATAATTGCCCTGCATGCTACTATCTCTGCGGGTCCTCCTTGATCAGGTGCGGCTCGCGGCGCGCATGCCGTGTGTTCCGAGTGCGCATAGGATCTCTGGAGAGACTATACAACTCCCATTGTCGATCTTCAAGCCGGCAAGGAAATTAAATTTGGGCTTCCCAAATCCTAACTTAACATGGTTTTGTACAGATTAAATTTCTCCGTGTTAATAATAAGATAGTTACTCGTGTAACCATGAACAAAAGGAAAAATTTAAAGATAATTACTGTAGTGTAGTAGTGTACTGGTAGTAATACTTTGGTACGGTCCGCGGTGGATCTTGCGTTGTCTTTGACATACCTTTGATGCTCTCACATGGCGCTGACATGCAGTAGCAGCACAGCTGCAGCCCTTTGCGCGTCGTCTGTGTGTTTGCCGACTTGCCGTGTCCGTACATGTGGTGCTCTTCCGGGGGCCAGGAGATCTGCGTCGGTGGCGTCGCGTTTGGAGTTTGGACGGGCCTTGTTCACTTTCCTTCGAAATTCTAAATTTTCTATCATATCTTCGTCCCATTGAATCTTTGAACGCATGCATATAGTATTAAATATAGATAATAAATATAACTAATTACACAATTCATCTATAATTTGTGAGACGAATTTTTTGAATCTACTTTATGATTAGACAATAATTACCACATACAAACGAAAGTGATACAGTTTCAAAATTTCAAATATTTTTGGATCTAAACAAGACCTAAGAGTACTGTACTTTATTCATCAGAAACGGCCGGACGCCCAGACGGGAGCCAAAAAAAAGCATCGAGCCATCAGCCATCGACAGGGCTAATTAATGCTGATGAGCCGATCAGCTTAGATCCAAAATTTTAACACGTAGCGTTTCGTTTGTATTTGATAATTATTATTCAATAATGATGTAACTAAGTTTGAAAATTTCATCTCGCAAATTACAGACAAACTATACTGTGTAATTAGTTATATTTTTTATTTATAGTTAGTGCTTCATGTATACGTCTAAACATTCGACGTGACAAAAAAATTTGGAATTTTGAAGGGAATTTAAATAGGACGACGTGAAACCGTTTAGGAGGGTTTCTTTCTAGTTGTGATTCTAGCTTCTTCAGAAGAGCCTTATCAAACGTTTTGTAGTTTTTCTAAAACGGCTCAAGAAGCCTCTTATAAAGGACCCAAATAGGCTCTCATTCTAGTTGTGGAAGACAAACCTGCAACGCGCGCAAAAGGTTAATTAGGTTCAAGCTCACTGGATCGGTGCCGGGAAGGATGCATGTGTGGGAACGTCGACGCCACGCCAGTGTGCCGGCTCCGCACTCGCAATGTTTTTGGCACGTCTATCTACCACTAGGACCAGTGGACCACTGAAGAGCAAGGTCGGGTCAAAACGGAATGGGTGGGTGCGTGCGACCCTGAAACCGATGCGGCGGACACGCTGACAGGGGCCGGCGGCCGGATTATTAAACAATCCGATCCGATCCCCTGATGGTGGAACATATACTATAGATCAGGATCTACTACTATAGTGGAAACACAATTAAAATACGTATACTAAAGCATACAGAATACATACAGTACGATCAGTTGCCACACTTTTGCGATTTAATAAGAAAGTAAGAGTAATATAATAAGCGAAATGCCTCGATCGAACATTCTTCAATTTGCGATCACATGCACCCCAAACCAGTCACGCTCAGTTTGAGCCGTCTCCCTAGACCCTAGCTAGTAGATACGAGTAGCTAGTGCATGCTTGGCCTGATACAGTGATACTGTACCCCTTTTGGCGTGGGGTTGCTTTCCTATTCGCCGATAGTTCCATCATTAGGCTGTGGAACGGTGACGAGGAACCATTCCAACTGAAATTTATATAGGGTGTGATTATCTTTATTGTTGGTCCAGTATAAGAGGAGATCGTGTTTGGTTACATGCATGAATGAAAGTTTTAGGTGCCTGACATATGGTCCCCTGCACCATACATGCATCGTGTCATCTTATATCATGAGGGAAGGAGAAATCGAGATGACGGAGTCGTGCGGGATGGAGAGGTGAAAAGGAATGAAATGAAGCAAGCAAACAATACCATACAGGCAACTAAACAAAGCTAGAGTACATGAGATGGTGCTGGACGATCCCATTGGGGCAACCAATCACCCCCATAGGCTTTGGCAGAGGCGAAGCTAGCTAGGTAGAGCTTTGTGAGCCCAAATACATCACTTAAAATTTTTCAAAACAGAAATGTTTTCTTAAATATCATCATATACACATTATCTATAATGTACCCATAAAACAAATGTATCCCTATCTAATTTGCTCTAGCTTTGCCAACCAGCTTTTAATCGTCCGTCTTGGTGCCCAGTTTGTGTCTCCTGCCTCTTGAAGTAGTTACTCCTATTTTGGTTGATCGATTCACGGACAGAACCACTTTTACCATTCCTGAATCCTGATCATGATTGTTTTCGAACGTTTTTTTTTTGTGAGTACCACGGGCTTCACATAGTTTATTGAGCATTCCTAGGAGAAAGTGTCCAAAAGTAGGCTACTAGATGGAGGATGCAGATCCGTGGAGTACGATTGAAGCAAAGCATGGCAAGGGCATATGTTGGCGCTTTAATCCTTGCTTTGCAAAGCATGGCACTCGAATTATAAAGGTGGTAAAGGAAGGAAAGCGTACAAAGCGGCGCACGATTTGCTAGTGCCATGCATATATGCACGCAGCGTGTGCCGAGACGGCCATCATCGTCAGCGTATATGACAGTATGCCTAAGCGTCTGTGAATTCTCTTCTCTAAATTGTCTTCAAACATGTGTCTAAAATTAATTTTAAACTTTAGTTGACCTCATATTAGAGTTGTAGATCTTAAAATTGAGCTAAATTATTCTAAAGTTTCAAGAGCTCTAAAATTTAGAGAATGAGATCCAAACATGGCCTAAGAAGTTGACCAACGGGCTAGTCTGTGATAGCTAAATCATTATTTGACGAGTGTGCATCGTCAACACATACGACACGTGTTTCATTGTCCTCAACTCTAATTCAGAGGTCAGGGTAGGGAGGGGTCGAGGGGTGAGCAGCACGAGCGGATAGTGGACGTCATAACTGAGAATGCAGTGAGGAGTAGAGGAATAAGGTTTCTGGTGTGGACTATAGAGGTCCTCTCAAAATCAACGAGCTTAGAAGGGGAGGATCCTAACGCTAGTGGCCGCATCAACGGTGATGGCAGCGGGAAAAAAGGAGTGGTGGAGGACGAGAAACGAGTGGTGGAGGTGGGCGGCCAGGGGCACGGTGGGTGAGGCTATCAGAAGTGGGCGGAGGAAGGGGATGACAAAAGAAAGAAGATGAGCGCCGCTAATGTTATCAATGTCTGCATGTTAAGGATGAAGGTCTCATGTGATTGTGGACGTGGAGGTGGAGCTGAGTTGTACGATGTACATTATCAAACTAGAAATTAGGATTCACATTGATCAGTCGATGGCTTTTAGGCCCTCTTTAACTACACTCGTGCCTAGCTCAATCTATATGTATTGGATGACTTAAAGTATAAAAGGTGAGTTAATTTTTAATGTAATACACAGCTAAATAAGGTCTAAACTGGCCTTTTGTTTTGAATCATGCATATCTTAAATTCATTCAAGTACTCTCACATCTATGTTCATGTACACACTATCTTTACAAGAACCTCCAAAGATCATGTCCATAAATATCAAGATTAACAAAGTCACCACAAATACCTTGTCATGATCCATCATACGTAGATAGTCTAGAATGACGTCAGGAGCTAATCTAGTAAAAACTTCGTGAGTTTTGAAAATGCTATAAATTTATCGAACACAACACTACAAACTTGGCACATGTATACTCCTACTTCTGATCGGAGGTGCTATTTCCGACGGCTGTTGTCCTCCTTTCATTTGCTCGAATGTGCAAGAAGTTTGCAACCATCAGAGACGGAAAGTGCATTGTGATTATGCGTGTGGCATTTCCCAACCAAATAAAAGCCTGAAGTCATTAACTCAAAGTATGTCAATTTAAACTTATTAGTCTAGCTTATCCGCTATGCTATGGTGTAATGTTTTTTATTTTCACAACTAAACATACAAAACAACATTAGCCGGTTTATTAGTTATAGAAGTCATCAGCTAAACAGACGTGTGACGTTACATGACCCTGGCTTGGTCAGGACCTGTTGTGTGGGTCAGTAGGCGCTGATGAGGCCCACGTTTTCAGTCATCGAGAGCACTGAGAAGTAACATGAGAAAGAACCTCTTGATGCATACTTTGTGTCAAATGCCTCGATCCATGTTGCAAGAACCGTACGAAATTTCTGTTGACACAAAAAGTGTCAGATCTGTGAACACCTCGGGCTATTACCCAAAGCTCGATGTCGAGGGCGTGCCAGTCGATTTGACCAATCAATCGACAAGGATGATAACTAGAACAAACTGAACGAGACGACAGCGATGCGCCCGGACGTCAAGGCTCAGATTGATCAGGGGTAACTAGAGCAGAGCTAGACGAGGCAAACAGCGATGCGCCCGGATTACCAAAGCCTAGAGGTACTCCCACGCGGAATTAGCAAAGATTTGATGGAGATCAAGGTGATGCAGCCCGTCGAAAGCTTGAAGAACTCGTTGATAACTATAACTAATGTAGTAAAAGGGTAAATTGCGATAAAAGGTAGAATAAGATAAAATTGGTTTGGTTTGAATTGGATTGATTGTTTATTCCATAGCCCTCGGGCACATATTTATACTCTCGCATGGAGAGTTGTACAAAGACACGACACATATCTTTCCTAAAACAAACTCCTACTTTAAAGGAAACTGACTCGCGCAGGAGCCGGATAACAAATAGAAACAATCTTTTCCTAAACAGATTCTACTATTATTAAGGGAATAAACTGACTCATGCAAGAGTAGGACTCAGACTGCTATAATAATACTGGTACAAAATCACCAGTTTCCTTATGTCTCCCTTTCGATGGAAACTTTCCATCGACAGATCCCTTCAATCCGCGACTTCCTTCTTCGATCACCGGCAGCCTTCTGCTGATATCCAGCGCTAAGTCACCTTATCGGCACCTCCTGCCCATCGGCATCGGTAATACTTCTCGATCGGCAACTTGTACCGATAACTGTCTTCACCAACTTATCGGCAATTGGCAACAGCTCTCCATTGACAATGTCTCCTCATCAGCAATCGGCAATGTCTCCTCATCAGCAATTGGTAACAACAATTTTATAGACCAGGCTACTTGACTTCACCAATTAACCTTATCAGCAATCGGTATCGGCAGCATCCGAAACTTTCAGCTCTCATCAGCAATCTGACTTTTGTCTTTATCAAGTCCTTTTGCCTCCATCGGCAACAAGTCTGTCTTTATCAGCAACATTCTTGCCTCTATCGGCAGTCTGATCGATAATATCCCGATGCCGATAAGAAACAACAACCAGTTTCTTGCCGATCGGCACATTCCTTAGATTATACTGACACGTGCCAAAAAACGACGTCAACAATTTCACAGCCACATACTAGTACAGCTAGTGGTAGGATAATATACCGTAGTACAGCCTGCGTATGCATACACACGCCGTCCTGATGGCATCCTAGTACATTTTCAGGACGGGCTACTGCACTACAACATGTCCTATACTACGATTGTACCATATAGGATATGGAATCATGGATCCAATCCGGACGAGAGCGACCAGCAACGGCAATTGACAAGCAACAGCACCCCGTCGTCTAGGTGCTTCATCACGAGAAGCAATGAAGCATCCCACCCCTCACGAAGAAGATTCCGCGGGTGGCTTTCCTCTTCTGACAGTGCAGGGGCCCAGCCCAGCCGCCCAGGCAATTAAGTGGCGGCCCGGGAAAAAGAACGGGCCCACACCCAATGCTGGTTCATAGCCTGTTCGCAGCAAAGTTTTTTACAAGTAGTGCGTAGGGTTGAAAACGGATGAAAAAAATCCCGTTCCTGACCCGTTTCGTTTCGTTTTCTACTTTGTTCCGTCCGTTTTCGTATTTTTAGATCCCGTTTCTGTAAAATTCTGTTTTTATATGGAATTGAGCGGTATTTATTCTGTTTTTATCTCATTTTCAATCTCAAGTGAGATATATATAGAAATTTATATGTTTATAAATCTACCAATCACAAATTATATATGTTAACATGTTAACACACGGCATGTTAGTGAATATTTGACCAATAACTTCGTACGTGTATACTATTTTAAAATTTTAGTCATATTATTCTAACTTAATTTTTCTATTCTTGTCCATATTTGTTTTTTTTCCTTATTTGTTTCTGTATTTCCGCATATCTCTATCCGTTTTTAGTTTTTTTTTCTGGATACGATTCAGTTCAGTTAAGAAATACTATAGAAACCGAAGTAAAAATGAGTTTTTTCCGTCCATTTCTGTCCGTTTTTAACATTAGTAGTGCTGTCCGCTGGGGTCGGCCCCGGCTGCGCCACGCCGAGCCGCTAATCCAACTCCCAAGACCAAGAGCGGCACGCCGCCGCCGACGTACGTCTGGGCGGCCGTCGCCGGGGGCTATCCATTTCAGTTTGCTACGCTGCTGGGTGTCTCGTCCGCTGTCGGTGGGTGTACACCGATGGCAGCGCGTCGGTCAGATGAAGGCACAATGGCCGAGTGGCCGCGCGGGTTTTCGTGGGTGATCGGGCCGGGGGATATGGGAAAGCGACGGACGGTTGGTTAAAGGCCCGGTTTGTCCTGTCGACACAGACGTTGGTGCTTGGCTAGTGCGATGTTGACCTCTACATACTTTCCATCCATTCATGGCCACCATGTTCTCGCTCTCTCCTCTCCTCTCCTCTACTCTGGTAATACGGACAGGCCCCATGGCAGGGGAACGAAAAGGGTAGGCCGGCGCCGGCATGTGCTGCTGCGTTGGGTTTGCATTGCACTGGTGTAGGCCATTCTGGTGTGGACGTGTGGCGCGTGTGGGTGTGAGACGACGCACCATCGCCATCACCCATTGGATGGATGCAATCAATGCATGACTACCTTCGTCCCCCATGTCCGGTTGGATTGGGCTTCGCTTCGTTCTCCAAAGAGATGGGATTAGGGATTTGGATATCTGCAGTTAGTTAAGCAGAGGGACGAGGACGGGGCAACAGCCACCACCGTTTCATCATGAGATATATAGAGACAGAGGCGAGCGGCCGACCGACTCACAACAACGGGGGCTTCTGAGCCCATTTTTAAACTCTCTAGGCCAAGAAATGGAGCCCCATTTGGCTTTGGGCCTCAAATCCCCAGAAACGCCAGTGAGCAACATCCATATCGTCAAGTCGTTTAATAATTTAGATTTAGAAAAGGAACCAAGTAATAATCGCAACTGCAATCAACATCAATACACAAACTAGCTGTACTGTACATACATACATACATACGGTACACGTCATACCTCAAAGGAGTAGGAGTAATACTACTAGTACTGCCATTTTTAGTACAGTGTACTATATATATTTTACATAACAGATCAATTACTTGTAGTATAGGAGTATATATATACTTGAGCAAAGCACCTAATTAATGCAAAGAACCATCGAACTGACGACAATTTTTATTCACTTGAAGGCTTGAAGCAGCTGGCAGGCTTATCCACCGGCGACGGCGCGGCGCCGTCCTCCGGCTCCGGGACGCCGACGGGGACATCGGAGAAGGCGGCCAGCACGCGGCGGACGCTCATGCTCCGCATCGGGCGGAAGCTGAACGACCTCGCCGCCGTCTTCCCCGCCGCCGGGGGCGCAAAGACGTCGGAGGACTTGCGCAGGATGAGGTAGACCAGCGCCTGCACCACCGCGAACACGGCACCTTCACCAGCGAGCCGCCAAGCTCCGGGGGCACCATGTACGACGTCGCCTCCAGGACCGCGTTGCCCATTATATATTGCTCTCGCTCGCGATTGCTTGCTGCCGACGATCCAAGGCGGCGATGTTATGATCGATGGATCGGATCGATTGGAGGAGTTAAACTAGGCGTATATATGGTTTGTGTGCGTGAACTGATGAGTGTAGTTCTTGGATGCGTCATGTTCATCGGACGTACGGTTTATAGAGATACAGCTAGCTAAGCTGCTCGTTTCTGTGTAAGGCTTGTACGCAAGCGATTGTGTGTGCTGGGGTTTCAGATACGCGTGTTTCTGTTTGTTCGGCTCCGGTGGTGTCGATCCATCAGATCAGATCAGTTCAGGGCGGTGCTTGTGGGCGAAGGAATTGAAGGAGGCGCGCAACACTGCACGTTTTGTTTCCACTACCCAAGCTTGATTAGCATGCTTCGTCAGGCTACTCATCTCTGTCTCTACCGTGCCAGTGCCAGGCAGACATTGCATTGGAGGACTTAGGTTGACGTTTGCCTGATGATGCATGAATGATAGCTCAAGACCGGTGCAGTTAGGACAAGTTAGGATTAAGGGCGCTCGGCGGCCTGAAGCTCACAGGAGGACAGAGTGACACTGTGCCAGGATAACGTGTGCTCACGTGGCGGCTTTCTAGCCGGGTTCTCCGGACGCGGTTCCAGGCAGCTAAGCTGCCCCTTGCAAGCCAAGCAAGTGCTCAGTGCTTTGCTGCGTCGAGAGTCAGCACTCAGCAGCAATCGCTCATGCATGCTTGCTTCGCAAGCCCATTGCATGGTTGGCTTGCTTCTTAGCTTGTACAAACTGTGGTGGTCTGTTCATGCGACGCAGTGTGAGGAACCGGCTGGGAGGGAAGTACCAGAAAATGTGCTGTCGTCGTGTCACTTTATGCAAACTGGCAGCTGCAGGTTCATCTATCGACTGCTGGTCCTAGGCACGTCTTGTTTAGTGCCCCACATATGCTAGAATTCAGTCGAGGCCATGGGCAAATACACTGGCGGATCCAGAAACGGATCAAGTGGGGGGCTAAATAACATAGGCTAATTTTTTTTTTCTCGTTGAACACAGTATACTAATGATACCTCTTGTTTACATCGCTTCAAAATTGCAAAACTTTACAAGATTCTCTATCACATTGAATGTTTGGACGAATGCATGAAGCATTAAATATAGGTAAAAAAAATAACTAATTGCATAATTTCTCTATAATTCACGAGACGAATCATTTGAGCCTATTTACTCTATGGTATTAAATTTTGTTACAGTTCAAAATTTTGTTACGGATCAAAATTTTGTAAAGATTTTTTGATCTAAACAGGTTTAGATGTAGCTAAAATTGCTAATTTTATATTGATTCAAATTGCTCAAACTCAAATACAAATAACCTGTTAATTTTTTTCCCAGCCCACACGTGGGGGGCTGCAGCCCCCAGGCCCCCACGTGCATCCGCCAATGGGCAAATGTGTTGTGTACCGTATTTTGCTGTTCAGCTGACGAAAGCAAACGAAGAGAAGTTTGTATCTGAAAGAATAGATTTCTAAAGTTATTATAAATCAAATTTGTTAAACTTTGACCATTTTATTTAGAAAAAACATTAAAATTTATGATATTAAATTAGTATCATTAGATTTATCATTGACCATATTTTTACTTGGCGTTCATTTTAAGTCATAGATGTTATTATATTTGTCTATAAAGTTAGTCAAGTTAAAAAAGTTTAACTAGAACGAATTTTAGAAATTGATTCTTCCAGGGACTAAGGTAATATTTTGTAAGAAGAATTTTTTAAGCCTAATTAGTCCATAATTAGACACTAATTCTATCATAACACATTTCATGATTATGGATTAATTAGACTTAATAAATTTATATTGCAGATTACAGACAAATTCTGTAATTTGTTTTTTTTATTAGTATCCAAATATCCAATGCGACACCTGATATGTCACAAAAACTTTACACCCAAGAACTAAATAAGCCCAAAGCAATGTACAGACAATCTCACCCGAAGGTTTTTTCCAAGGGAAACTTGGAAACAGACACTTACAGGAACAAAATTTGGTAACTATTTATTTCAACAAAATTACAAAGCCGGATACTTACTGGATTTTGGTAACTATTTATACAACATTTACAGGAACAAGATTACATGAACGGAGCAATACAGAGGCTCTTGTATAAAGAATATAAATAATTATACAACAAGGCTCATCACTAGATGAGCAATGCTAATTGGCATTTCTTTTCCATTTCTTTTTACCAGAATTCAGTTTCCCTATATGAGTTACCTTTTGAGCCATTTTCTAAACAGTCACAGTTTACAACAAGGTGCAGCTCGCCCTTTTTATTGTGTCACAAATCACAAGGTTGAAGTCTCGCCTGATCTTACCAACTTAGCTCTTAGCTCTGCATTCTCCTTTTGTAATCGCTCAACCTCCGCCTTCAGCTCGCCATTGTCATGCTGTAATCTTTCTAGTTCCCCTTCGAGAGTACTATGGTCTCCCTAAACAAAGCACATGCCAACAAAAATACCATAATAAGAGAAAGAAATTGTTGAGGTTGGCATTGACAAATTATATTGTACGTAATTTAACTAGGTTGCTACATGCAAATATTTGGTGCTTACATTCTCCTGTTGAGTGACAGGTACAGATGGGAACTGCCCAGTGTATGGCGCACCAAGCAAGACCTCCCTGATGACTTCATGTGCCGCCAAGCTGTCGATCCCCATGTTCTCATAACTCCAAAATGCACCTAGTGTACCCATGAACCCTTCATGGCATAGAAATGTCGTCTGGACTTCACCTTTGGACCTGGAAACAATCAACAAAAGGAGCTAAGGAACTATTGACGGTCGAGGAGCAATGAAGTCATGGTGCTGGATTGCAAATTTATGTTTGTTACAATAATATTAATCACTGTATCTTAATTAAGTTTCTTACCAATATTTTAGGGAACGAGAAATCTTGTCCATAGTCTTTTCATGACCGCAGACATAAGCACCTCGGAAGAAAATTCTCTTCAGGCCTGAAAGATTAGCCACAAAGTAGGCTATCTAGAAGAGAAGTACAGATAATGTCAGGGTAACTGATAAATTGCACATAGAAACCATAATATCCGCAAAGAAGAATACCTGTCCAATGTTGTACGTGAAAGAATTCAATAGGGCTGCAGCAAGATCCTCTAATTTGTACTCAGAAAGCTTGCTTGAGTTCACTTTTCCAAAGCTAGCCGCAGTAGTGGATGCTGGAAGACCAATCTGAGACAAAGAGAAAAAAACAACTGATGGAAATAATGATAACAAATTATTACAATTTGTTCCATGATGCTCAAATGCAAAAGTATTGCAATACTAATTCTGCATACAGATATTCAAAACATTCATTCAATATTATGCATGATGGTTAAAAAATCTAAGCTCATGCGTTTGACTTTCATAACCTTCATGATAAATGCACCAAAGACCTAAAATCTAATCATATAAATGTAAGCATCGATTAAAAAATCTGTCTCCAAACAACATTGATATATGTATATAAATGCAAACTGAAAGCCTCTGTTATTTAATATGCTCTGATGGACCGAAATAGCTGTAGTTCAACTAAGATCATGATGCCTGTTTCGTGCACCTGCTGCAACTTGCTACATATTTTTCTTATTTTATTTCCCTTCTCCAAAATAGATTAACTCTTAGGTGATCAGTCAGCATAAGAAGTGTGGTACTCATAAACATTTGATTTTGTTAGAACTACTGCATATTACCAGAAACAAATCCACACTACAGGTCAACTTCTCAAAGAATGGATAAGTACCTTTGGATAACCTTCTTCCCCATATATGTCCCCAACAGTCAAATCGACGGCCAAATTATCGCCCCTCTGGCTCAATTCCAAGAATTCTTCGTAACTAAAAGGAAAAAAGCATTAATTGTCTAGTCAAAAGGAAGTCTTATACCACTAATTGGATAGTACCTTGAACAACCAGTCAAAAGCCTGGCAAGACCAAGGATAGTACCGCCGCCTAGATGGGATCCTATAATTCTTTCAAACTTTCCCTTACCAATTACCTGTTCATAAAAGCATGTTTCTGGATCTTTGAAAGCACATTGCTGATAACAGCTGACATGTGAAGATTATAATTAATTAATAGAAAGAGAAGCAGTATACTGGAGAACCTCTATCATGCTGACACCTGATCCGATATTTACAAGGAGGTAAGGAAATATGTTGCTATCATTCTCTTCATTCATTGATGTCCCATCAACAGGTGCTGATTCGTGATGAGGCTCCTGTATGAACAAAAAAAGGTAGATCATGAAGAATACCACATTTTAGCTTGGAAAACATAAATAACTGTATGTAGAACCTACATTGAACATATGCTTCCAGTAGTCATCTACATTGAATACTGAAAAAGTTCATAAAGCATAAAAAAATGCTGGACTGGTGAAGGTCAGCCCTCAAACTCTTGTTTAGCTTTTCTTCTCGAAAACACAGAACAATTGTGTATCATTACATTAAGAATTAAAAAGGAGAGTATGCGTCAAAACCTAAACAACACCCACCACAACCGCACCCAAATAATGCTTAGTTACATTGCGCCTGTTTCAGAAAAAACACGCGATCAGACCTGAACAAAGTCAAGCCATCTACCTTGCAATCACTTCTAAATGTGCTAATCCCTTAGCACCAGCAAGGCACCAGAGATGAGCCGCTTCAAGGATATTTCTAATCACAAGCTGAATGATGGGAATGGCTCCATTGAACACACAGTTACGATTACCAAATCTTAGCTAATTCAATCCCTGCTCACTTCCCCTGGGAACAAAGTGGTAACTCTCATCCACCAATCAAAGAAACCCTTGATTGTAATGTTGATTACTTTAGCATGCATGGAACTTGTTTGTACTGGTGGATAGAAGCATTTTTCCTTGTATATAGTGAGCAAGAGATTGAAATTTCATGTGTGTAGGGAAATGATAAGCGTGCATAGAATATCTTTGTTGAAATTCACCTTCTCCTCAAGGGTAAGATTTTCACCACTGGGATCCCCATAACTCATCAAGGCACCAAGTGCTCCCAAATACCCTTCATGTCGCAAAAATACTGCTTGCATTTGGCTCTGTGACCTGATCAATGATAGACCAGATATGCTTAGATTCTTGCCACCACAGACTAACAAAAATCCTACCCAAAGAAATTTTGAAGACAGAATCTTCATAATGATAAAGCTAGAGATTCATAGACAGGAACTAAAATATACTAGCATTCATTTTTATCCTTTTCATATTAACAAATGTATAAACAGAGATTAATTGCAAACAAAATGTAAATACACAAGAAATGCTTACCAGAAATCAATTGCATAAGAAATATTTTCCATCGTGCTTTTGTGTCCTCGTATATATGATCCACCAAAGAAGACCCTTCGGAGGCCCAAAAGTGATGCAACAAGGAAAGCAATCTGATGGACAACTACCATGAGTTGATAACAATAATATAAAACAACAAAAATAGATGAAACACAATATTGAGCAATCACTGACAGTGCTCCTATCTTGTTGGAGCCCATTTACTAAACTAGTTCATATGTGAATCTTTCTACTGAAACATCTAACATAATAAAAATAAGTCAGCATACTTCCATCCTCGCCACCCAAGTTTAGCAAGAGGGGTTGTTATACCATAAAAAAGGTGTACTTCTTTCAATAAAGAACACTGGGTGTCATAAGATGCAAATAGCTAACATAATTTATCCCCCCCACCCCCCCCCCCCCCCCCCCCCCCCGCACACACACACAATATCCTCATACCAGGGTAAGAAGTCAAAATTTATAACAAGCATACAGACAGAAAAAAAGGAACTCACTTGCGCAATGTTGTATGTAAAGGCGCTCAACAATGTGGATGCAAGGTCTTCAGGCTTGTAATCTGTAAGCTTCTTCTTAGAAGTAATAACTTTCCCAAAGCTAGAAGCAAGAGTTGATGTTGAAAGTCCTTGCTGGCACATATAAGAAAAGGATGAATCAACCATTCATGAGGACTGATGCTCCATCATGAGAGGTGAAAGGATAGATAACTTTAAACACAACAAAAAAATGTCTAATGGTTAAACACATCCATTCCTGAAATTGGTGTCCTTTCTAGTTGATATTAGAGACAAACCATTAAACATTAGATGTCATTAGAGAAATTACAGACTTATGAAAACTAAAATCGTAGACTACCACCTCCAGGCTTATGTAAACGCAAGAAAAATTCCTATAAAGCTAATAGAAGTCCTGTTAATACAAGATATGCCAAATGGCCAAATATTTTTTTTCACAAGAATGGTCAAATATTAACACATGAACTGCAAAATATTAATTATTTAAAGATAAGTATTCCTTTATATACAAAACAAAAATACAATAACGGATAAGATATAGCACATACATGCAAATGCACAGGCAAATCAATCTAGCCATCAGAAAACACAGATGGATGGATTTTTTTTCTCGAACATGCAGGAGTGCTGTGCATCATTATATGAAGAAAAAAAGGGGCAAGAACCATACAGGAAACCTTACACATGCACAACACACCCAGATGGATCAATGGATGTCACCAAACATTTTAAAGATTAAACAGTGTGTGTCAAGCAGTTATAGTGTCACACTGATTTGGTAGTACTAGAAAAGTGAGTAATCAAGAAAAGTATAGCACTAACAATTTTAATATTTGTAATTCTGTAGGTTGTTATGGAATCCTAAGTAAGGTTTTCAGGGGGGGAAGCCTAAATCATGATGCAGTCAACATTCACCCAGCAAAAAAAGGAATGAACCTACAGTCCTACACACTCAAGCAGTAGTAGCCCACCAAAAACCAAATCATAAAATGCAAGCATGCATACCATACAAGAAAATAAAAAAAAATCACAACAGCATCAGAGAAGAGAAATGGTATGTTCTATAATTAAATTATAACAAGAAAAAAATGAAGACTAACTTTCTGGCAGACAAGCTCTCCACATATATCCTTGACAATTAGATCAAGAACAAAGTTGTCCCCTTTCTGGCTTAATTGCAAGAATTCATCATAGCTATGAGAATTGTAACAAGTTAGTATCGGAAAAACACTAAACAAGCCACATGATGCGGAAGTTTAGATATTACCTCTTACAGCCAGTTAAAAGTTTTGCTAAACCAAACATGGTACCACCACCAATGTGTGTCCCAGTTACCCTTTCAAACTTTCTATTTCCAGTGACCTACATTATACTTAACAACATATGGTAACATGAGTTACATTGTAATGCACTTTCAAAAAGCACCCCAGTGAAGAAGTACAACCTTCAGTATACTAACTCCTGAGCCAATGTTGACAAGAAGATAAGGAAACAAATTGTTTGGAGAAACATCTACTGGATTCCTCTGTCCATTCATGTGTGTGAAGGCTGCACCAGGAATATTCTGCAAGATATAGCATCAGCTAAAAGAAAAAACATGCTCTTCATCACAATAAATAAGTTGTGATTTGCTGACTATCTAACATAGTGAGTGAGAAAATTTAAAAATAATATATTAATAATGATACAAGACATGAGGATATTTGTCAGTGAAATAGGGTGATATAACGAGCAGCTAAGGACTGACACTGACCTGCAACAAAAAGTTTGCTCCAGAAACGACACTATCCATTTCATCAAGCTTGTCAAGACAAACACCTAGTTTCTCCAGGAAATCATCAGCAAATTTATATGCTCCACCGCCTGTAGCCTGTGCATGATATCTATCATATATTTTTCTCAATTCTTTGAAAAGAAAAACGTACACATGCCATCCAATAATCTCTGTTCTGGATGAATAATATTAGGGACACCAGAAAACAGATTTGAAAAGGGTAGTTCTAATAATAACTAAAAGTACCAATAAGATATCATACTTGGGAGCTAGGCAAAAGCTCTATTTTTGAAAGCTACAAAAACAGTTATACTCTGTTTTTTAATATACTAAAGAAATATTTCTGTAACTACATACACAAAAACATTATTTATGTAACTTTGTAAGAGTTGTCAGTGACAAAGTGCCTGTGGAGAAAAATAATTGAACAATTATTTAGCATCAAATGTAAACAGGAGTATAGATATATTCACATCATGTTGGAACTAGCAAAGTTTGTCGGGGAATTTTGCTGATACTTTGTTTGTGCAAGGATTAGTGGTAAACATGCCAGAATGACCTTGCAAATAAATGCGATAACTGCCAAATGTGGACATGTACTCTTCTTGCATTGAACTAATTAATGCATTTGTTATGATTTTGGTTATAAATACATTAGCAAAAGAGTAAGTTACCTTCAGGGTCACGTTTTCTCCGCCTGGCTTCGTCCCTGACATACAAAATTACAATTTAATCCGCAATAAAAGTGCACCAATAACGTAAGAAAACAAGAAAATTGAAATTTAACTTGCAGTAAAAAAAAATATCATGTAGCTGAAAATTGCACAAAGGAAATGATTGCTGACGTTACATGCACCTCGGCGCTCCTGGTTGACAAAGGAAATTACTGGACCTATTTATCTGAGTATCGGGAGTAGAGTAGTTGTCGATTTAGATTGCCTTTTTTTCATAAGCAATCAAGAAAGTTGAAATTTAACTTGCAGTAAACAACAATGCTCCGGAGTATCATGTAACTGAAAATTTGCACAAAGGAAATGAAATGCCAGCGTTACAGGCACCTCGGCATTCCTTGTTGACAAAGGAAATTACTGGACCTATTTATACGAGTATCAGAGTAGAGTGGTTGTCAATTTAGATTGCATTTTTTCTCCAAGGGGAATATAAAGTAGATACGTTGAGAGCTGATCTTTTGCTACAAAGGAAATTTCTAAATGCGGCAAGGAATATCCCAACTCCTGACGAATTAGTAACCGGCATAGTGGCACTAAGCATCTCGCTATCCAGCCCATTTCTCCCCACCAACAAACCACGGGAGTAGGGAACTCTCTCAGTATCGTGATATGAAAACCAAACGAGTAGGCAGCGACGTACGTACCACCATTGCAGGCGAGGAGCCCCTTGGCCCGGATGAAGTCGAAGCACTCCTTGAGGCGTCGCCTCTCGAACTTGGCGAAGCGCAGGTCGGTCCCGCCGCCGCAGCTCGCCGTATACACCAGCTTGATCAGAGTCCCTACCATAAGAGCGCCAGAAATCCCAACGCCGCCCCGTAAGAAGGCAGCAAGCAAAACACGCTTGCGCGCGCGCGCGCGAAATTGGAGTCCGGGGGGACGAGAAGCAGCGTCGGCGAGGTAGGTACCTCCGATGTCGAGGGCGAGGAGCGGCGACGCGGCGGGTTGGCGCGGGAGGAAGATGGGCGGGTTGCGATCCTCGAGGTCCCCGCGGATCTCGGCGCCGGAGAGGTCGACGACGCTGCCGCCGTGGCCCGTCGCCTCGCCCATGCTGCCGTGCCCCGTGCCGTCACAGATCGCGCGCCGCCCGCATTCACCGCGGGCGCGCGCTGCGCTGCGTCCTGTCCTCTCGGCTCGTCGCCGCCTCGGTTTGACTGGGTCGCTGTGCTGTGTTGCCGGACTGCCGGCGTCTGGGAGTGGGGAGTTGCAGTTGGGAGACGGGACTCTCGCTGCTGGGCGCCTCGGTCGCGTCGACGTCGACTGGCGTGGCGTGGGCGGGCGGAGTCGTTCGCGGGCGGCGGGACACGACCAAGTGTGCAGCCGTGCACGCGCCGCGCGGCGGCGGGCCCACCAGCTTCTACAGTACTCCACGGTCAGACATCGAGCGTGCTATCCATGTTCGGATTAGGCTGGCGAGTCATTGCTTACGCACACGATGGGTCACATCTGTGCAAGATTTTCTTCCCTGTTCTTTAAAGATCGAGCTTCTGCATCAGCCAACGGTTCAAGATTTTTGTCAAATGTTTCAACTACTGTACTACGTGAGTACGGGCAGTGATGATGAGACTGACATATCTATCTTGCCGCAGTTGATGGTTGGCATATGGATCGAAAATTCGCGCACAGCCGCCGCCGGCGGCGGTTACAACCTCCATCGCTCAACCTCCCGCTCCAAGCCGGTTTTCTCCTGTTTTGTAGGAAAATTGGAGAAGAAGAATTCAATGACGGAGAAGACTGAAAAGGGAGGCCACGGTCAGCATGGCCGCATGGGTCTACCGTCCACAACTGGTGGGCTATGGCCTATGGCTAATCTGGTGTGTTAGTGTATAATCATAAATGCTGCTGCTCCGTTCGCGTTCTGACCAACCAGTAGCAGCCAACAACCATTCTAAAAAAAAAAAGTAACAGGCAACAACCAGGCCATCCCGGGCCGGCTTGATCTCTAGGGCCAGTCCGTTGACGTTTTTATTTGCACCTTGCCAGAAGCCCATAGCCCATATATATTATATTATATATAACAGAGAGCGCCGTCGCAGGTCGCCGCAATGGCGTGGCCCGATACCACCCGTGGGTTGTGTGGCTGTCGAAATACAGTCTGTGGCGCTTATTTATGTTGCACAGTATGGTTATTATTTTAACAAAGCACAGCCTTATAAAGTGAACCAAAATGGGATGGTTCTTGTTCATAGGTCTTTGTTCTGTTCGGTGTTGTTTTTTTAATAACAATTTAAAGAAATCACCCCACAGTTATTATTTATTGATTGTTATCACATCGCAAAAATTTTGAGAATGATGTTCAAGTTGCATTTGGTTTACGTTCACACACTAGCTGCAAATAACGTAGGAGTTTAACTTCAACAAGTAGACACTAAATTTCGTTCATAGATTTGTGTGGGACCCAAGTGCAATTATTTTGTCAATTTGGTTGGATAGAAATGGTGTGATGATCTTTGACAAATAAAAAAAAACATATTGTTATTTGCATGCCTACTATACGGGCGACATGCTTGAGGCGCTGGCTTAACTTATACAAAGACCCAAATAAAAAAAAATCTGTACAAATGCAAACAGTAGCAATCGAGTGATTGGTTAGGCTGGATCGTTTAGGCAAACATGCCAAAATCACCCAAATCATATTCCACCTGTGTAAAGGTGCTCAAGAAAAGAACGAGCAAATCCACATCCTGGTGAACATTGCCATCTCTATTTTTCTTAATTATTAGTGTCTCACTTTGGATTTATATATGTATCGTTGTGTGTTGATGTGAACCAGTAACGCAAAATCTAACCAGCGACGGGTCACACGCTCACAACCTATTCTGCTAATCTACGGCTAATAAATTGATTGATGTTGTTTTTAGTTAATTTGCTATAAGATAAAAACATTATACTATGATTGATAAATCAAGCAAACAAGATGAATTAATTATGCTCCCCCATACTAATGTTGTCGCTGAAGGTGGGTTAGGGCTTAGGGGTTGCTACCCTCCCCTAGCTAGCTAGATCCCTAGCGGTGTAGGTACAGTGGTGAGGGGCAAGGAGTTGAGGTTGTGGATCACCACCGACCGTGGTGGTGGAAGCGGCGGTTATTGTGCGGAGGATGGTTAGCGTGATGACTCGTCGACGGAGCTGATGGATTAGCAGAGGGCGTGGGCCGAGGATAGGGTGGCAAGGCGTTGCCGGCGGCCGCGCGTGGGTGGTGGTGCGAGGCAACGGCGACGCGCTCAATTATCCATAGTGCAAAAATTCCCCGGAGTTTGATGTGGGAATCATGATTATCCCATAATTTTTTGAGTGCAAATGATGATACTACAGGAAGTCACGGGGCACTCGGCAACTAGCATTTTGCACTCGGCAACTAGCACTCGACAACCAGCGAGTCGGCAACTAATTTAGTTGCCGAGTGTCAGATTTCGGGCACTCAACAACTAATTTGCTAAGTGCAATTTGATTTGTTGAGTGCCAGGTCAAGTACTTGACAACTAATTTTTTTTTATTTTTTTAATAATTAGTTGTCGAGTGCCTTGTGGCTGGCACTCGGCAACTAATCAGGGAAAAAACAAAAAAAAGACACAGGCCCAGATCTAGGCCCAAACCGAGGCCTAGCCGGAGCGCGGCCCGCACTGCCCCGCGCGGCCCCGCGCCGGAGCGCCGCCGCCGCGGACCCGCGCTGCCCCGCGCCGCACCGGAGCGCCGCCCTTGAGGCCGCGCGCGGCCCCGCGCAGCACCGCGCCGGAGCGCCGTCCTCGAGGCCGCGCGCGGCCCCGCGTTGCGCCGCGCCGGAGGGAGAGGGAGAGGAGAGGGGGCGCCGGAGCAGAGGGAGAGGAGAGGGGCTGGGGTCTGCCGCTGTCGGGAGTGGAGGGGAGGGGCTGGGGAGGGGAGGGGAGGGGCCGCCGTCGGGAGGGGACTCGGGAGGGAGGAGCGGGTTGGGATGAGTGGAAACCCTACCTCCCACTATATATACGAAACGCAGTGGGTTGTTGGGCCGGTTCCGGTTTTTTTACTTGGGCTGCCCGTTTGCCGAATGCCAGAAGCGGGGCACTCGGCACATTTAAGTTGCCGAGTGCCTAGGTTGGCACTCGGCAATTAAATTAAGTTGTCGAGTGCCCACCTAGGCACTCGACAACTTAATTAATTTTTTTTTGCTCCCAAATTTTTGTGTATGCTTAGTGAACTATGGAAAAGAACATGTTCAAATTTGGAAGTTTTTCATTGCTTTTTGGTATATTTCCTTAGTTTATTTTGTTTTCTTCAATTTTTCCGCTTAATGTTCATTTGAACTGCAGGTGCATGAAATAATGGATTTCTTTCGTTCGAAAAATGTTATCCTTATTTGTTAGTGTAAATGATGGCTAAATCCAGGGCATGTCTCGAAAGTTCGATAAACGTGTTCACGGGACAACGTCACCAACTTCGGTGCGAGTAGTTTTTTAATTATATTAAATGCAAACAAATTCCGAAAATCACGAAACTTGAGCACGTGTCATGATATCATGTGCGTATGTTGTGGTAAAAATGTGAGATCATATGTGGACTTTGAGGTTTGTGAGCAACGTACGTGACGACGTGCTCGAAATTTTTTAAAATTTTTACCACAACATACGCACATGAGATCATGACACGTGCTCAAGTTTCGTAATTTTTGGAATTTGTTTGTATTTAATATAATTAAAAAACTACAAGCTTGATAGTCATCTCATGATCATCATAAGGCAAGTTGGCTCGATTAGCACGCATCTTGTTGACGATAGATTGGAAGCGAGTGAACATCCCGTCAACAGATTCGTCGGCCAACTGAACGAAGTTCTCGTACTCCCTACGGTACGTGTCGAAGAGTCTGGACTTGATCTGAGGGTTGTCCTCATGATATCGCACAAGTGTTTGCCAGATCTCTCGTGCCGTAGTGAGACTCGAAACCCGCTCAAACTCAGGAAGAGACAAACTTGAGAAGAGGATGCTACGGGCTCTTGCGTTGCGTGATTTGTAGCTCATTGATTCGAGCACCAAGAACCACATAGTCCGCATTCTCACAAATCTCCCAAATTTTCGAATCAAGCCCTTGAAGGTAGGCGGACATGCGCACCTTCCAATAGGCGAAATTCGTTCCATCGAAAAACGGAGGTTTGCCAATACCTCGCTCCATGTCGCCTTCGCGGATCAAGAACCTTGTAAGGTGGAATGATCCTTAACCGACTCTGATACCAATTGAAGGACCGAGAACGGCGACCAGAGGGGGGGTGAATGGGAGTCTCAAATTTCTCTCGAAATATTCAGGGCACTCTTCCATAAAACCAAACCCAGTTGTTGGGTGCTCAACCTCCCCCGAGCAACGCGAGCGGGGATTCAGACGAAAACGGAGAATTGAGAGCTCACTGGTAGTGGAGAAAACCTCACCGGAAACCCCGAAAACCAAGTCCGCAACCCCTATGAAAAAGAGGTAAAAACCTAGGCCAAACACGCAAAAACAGCAACCTCCGGACTACTTCAGACAGAGCCTCCGGACCAATAAAAATGGTCTGGTGCTTAGTCCGGTGACTGGTCCGGTGACTGGTCCGACGGTCACTCAGCAGAAACCCAAAGACACAGTAAACACCCGAGCTTCGGACGTCACCTCCGGACTAGTCCGGCGCTTGGTCCGAAGCTCTCCCGCGCCTCAGCCAAATCAAAACAGAAAGTACCCGACCTCCGGACCAGACCGTCGGACGGCACCGTCGGACTATGCACTCTGGTCCGACGCGTGGCCGACTCCCTCAGCAGAACCACCAGACCACTTGTCAATGGTCCGGAGCTCAAAAGTTGAGTAGTCCGGAGCTAGGTCCGACGGCCTTCGCTGCTTGACACGGCTGAGGTCAAGACCACCGGACCACTTGTTATGGTCCGGAGCTAGGGGAAAATCGTCCGGAGGGTGGTCCGACGCTCCTGAGCAGAAACTCTGAAACCCACGAAAAAGATTTTCACTCCGCCAAATCTTCCCAAAACCCAACCAAATGATCACCAACTGCAACCAAACTTTGTAGGCATGATCCTAGTGCAGTTGGGGATCTATCCCGAAGAAATCATCGCTCAATTTGGTTTAGAGCAAAGGGAGGAGAAGAGATTTGGGGAAAAGCTCAAGAACGAAGAACTCCGCAAGGAAATCGCCCGATCTGTGTGCTCACAAGGTTTTAGGATAAATCCTTCGGTGCAAAGATGCTCCTTGCAAGCACGAACAACTTGGTTCAAATGGATTTTGCAAAGCCTTTCTCAAACAAACAATCTCAACTCGGGATCAAAAGAGAGGCAAAAGCAAGACGCGAAGAACACAAGCGAACCGGAGACTCGATCACGAAATCAAAGCCACCATGGCTTACGGAGGGTAAGGCCTCCGATTCCCACCGAAAACAAAGTACAAATCCTTACAAAGGTTGGAGAGATCAACCTAGGGACCTCATGAACTAGAGAGAGGTTAGAGAGAGAGAGAGTTAGGGCAAATGAAAGGTGTTCAAGGGGTGGGATGAGGGATACCCCTTCACCCCCTATTTATCGGGCTTTGGCTATTTCCCAAAGACCCCCCTAGATACATGAGTGAACTACCTAACCTAAGCATCGCAGTCCAAGCTCCGGAAAATATCTTCATCATTTTGAATGGACGACCCCGCTTCATGCCAGGAGTTGTCGTCGCCTCGACGCAACCTCCAGGATTCCGCCACGTGCCGCCCCTGCTTCCTCGGAAGCTCCGCTTGGGTTTTGAGGCTCAAACCCGTAAAATCCGCCACCGGTAGCTTTGGGCTCCACTACCGAACCCCGAGTTTTGAGGCCCAAACCCGGAAACCGTCTCCGGTGGTTTTGCGGCCCAAACCACCAAACCGCTCGACTCGAGCCACCTTGTTCTCGCCCGGTCGGACTCCGAGTCCCCTGAGCCTCCGCTCGACCCGCTCGTCCGTCGTCTTGACTCGGTCTACCTCCATGTCTTCTCGCACTCGCCGATGCCAGGCACTAGCCACCACAGCTAGTCCGCCGGCGCCCATGGTCCCTCAGTCCGAGCCCCGCTTCCGCCCTTCACCGCTCTCAGCCCATCGGCACGGCAAGCCTCTACTCGACCTTCTCCACGCCATTGACCACTGTCACTAGGCATAGTATCTGCACATCACAAGCCGATAGACAGGCACACACATGCTTTCACAAGAGTTAGTGATAAACGCTCAAACTGAAGCACCCAAGTGTTGATCAATCACCCATCACAAAACTGAACATCATGGGCACATATCAACCATGTGTTCGCAATCTCCCTCTTGATGAGTGCATTGTCAACACAAGTGCATTTCAGATTTGAGCCAACAAGGTAAAGCTCTCCAAATGATCAAAAGTTAAGAAAGCCAAAACGGGGTCACTTGAGAGAAGCAAATCGTATCCAAAACTTGGTTCCCAAAGACATGAGCAACGGCTCGACGCAACCAAGCAAAACAAAGTTGACCCTCAAGAAGAGGCAGAAACGGGCTCAACACCGCTAGCAAGCCAAAGATACCAAACGCCTTTCGGCAAGAACCTCTTCAAGATACCAATTAAAACACATACAACTCAAGAGGTCCACAAAGATTATGATTATTAGCGCGGAAAGCTCCTTTAATTTCTCCTTGACCACAAGTCCACAAGAGGCCGTGCAGTGGCCACCCACTCCCATCCATCCATCAAGTAGAGCCGAAAGAGAGAGTCCGTCCATCATCTTCACCAAAAGGTGACTCAGATTCTTCCTGGCTAGCTCCCTTTCGGTATCCTTTTGCATGGGCATGTATTGTGTTGATTCATCGAAGAGTCAGTTGGTCATATCTTAGAAATAAGCGAGATTATTACAAAACAAAACAAAAATAATAATTAAACTACTGACGGAATCTCCCGGGACTGCTGCTGCCTGCTGGGCTGGTTGATTCTTGAGATTGGAGAATGGCATTTCATCTCATACCTCCTAGCTACTCGCCTACTCCTTGCAAAACAAAGTTACCTAGCTACAAGCTCCACTAACTGCAGTAGATCCATATAGACACTAGCTACTTGTAGATTGAGCAACAGGAAAAGGATAACGTGCATGCATGGACCACGCTCTCCCGGCCCAGTGAAGCTGATGATAGAACCAAGATTCTTTTATTTCTTTTGCGATGCAGACATTCTAGATAGTGCTTAGAAAGCAAGGCATTTTGATCTACAACGACATTCTCAGGTTCTGAATCTGATGTTTTTTCTCCCTCTCCCGTCGTACGTGCTATGTTCCTTCTCGAACTTTAAATTGTTTATATTCCTAATTTCATACACACACACACACACACACACACACACACACACACACACACACACACACACATATATATATATATATATATATATATATATATATATATATATATATATATACACACACACACAGTAAATCCTATATACATTTGATTTTTTCCTGCATATAGCTATACCGTGTATTTGCAACTACATACGAGAACCATGTATAATCAAGTACGGTACGGAGTACATCTTTTAATTTCTACTATCACAGCAGGTGAGGCACGCCATCATCACCACGTTCCAGCCACAAACTAAAACGTTAGGGATGGCCGGATGGGCAGAAAGCTAGAGTACCTCGATCGCTCTCGATCGATCGGGCCGGAGTTGGGCAACATGACAAGAATACGTACGTACGTTCTTGCGTTTTTATCGTTTTCCGTGTGGGTACGTCCTACTTTTACCCCCCGAAAGCATTAACATATATAAATTGTAGTATCGAAAGCAAATAATGTCCAATTAATGAGAGTAGGGATCGGCTCATCCCATCAGCATCATACTAAATGGGAAATGCTAGGACAGAAGGACACAATGAAAGAAAATCAAACTGACGAACCACTGCTTATATAGAATATAAATGCGAGGATTTGACGTATGTGAGCGCTACACATACAGTATGCTCCTATTTCCAAAAGCATGTTTTCAAGCTTGGTTCTCACGTTTCCATGCATGCGTGTTCAAGATCAAGATTCATGCTATTTCAAGAATCAAGATAATTCCAAATACTATATTATTTCACAACAATATTATGCATGTTTTCCAAACTTAGAAATTACACTTAATTTCAAGCATATTTGATGTGCCAAAGCTATCGAGATTTCTTTGTGGCACAAAAGAGGATTATGTTCAAATTTTGAGTAGTATAGACCCCTTACATTTAAAACATTGAAGGATAAGAAAATTAATACTACCAATAAATGCTACACATCTTCTTCTCCAATTTTCTCTACTATTCCCATTGCAATGCTCCATTTGGTTGATGCAAGTTAGGCCTTCGAGAAGTCAACATCAATTTCTCCAACTAGATCCGGCAAACTGACTTGGACAATAGAAGAATTGCCTCAAGAATCAACGTCTCGAAGCCAACTCTAAGCCACATAACCCTAAGTCATTCGTGTTGCCAAAAGTGATTGATGAGTACTTACATATGCGCCACCGAAAGTGATTGAGGAATACTAACATCTACACCATCAAAAACGATTGAGGAATACTACCATCTATGACATTGAAAGCGATTTGACGAATGAAGAAGCAAATGCCACTACTCTTAATCTACCCAAGATGGTATACATCTATGACATTGAAAGCGATTTGACGAATGGAGAAGCAAATACCACTACTCTTAATCTACCCAAGATGGTACTCCGATGTCATCAAAGAGGGTTGATGACTTAGGAAAAAACCCTCAACAACTGGACGTGCGAAAGCTTCCTTACATTCCTATAAAAACCTTCTTACCTGGCTGCCTTGTCAAAAATCTCATTAAAACTAATACGATTGTTCGAGAAAGTAGCATGAACGACCAATGAGATTTATTTATTAGGGGTAAGGGAGGGTCCCCACTCCTCGTCACTGGCGAGATCAACGGATAGGGAGGAGGAGGGTGGTAGATGGGTTGTTGTGGCAGACTAAGGATGTTTGATTAAGGATAAATCTAAATAGACTTATTGTATTTTAGAATAGAAAGCGATAGTTTCTGAAATATGCGCAAAAATAAGGTGGGTTTGGGGCGGTTTTTGTGGTCCGAAATTCTAATGCAGAATAAAGGCATGCATGCAACAAATTACTAGGAGATATCCTCCCATCCGGATGGGGTCCAATGAACGTTTTCATGTACATAGAAATGCAATTTTCCCACTTTCCAATTTGCAATTGAATTGAATGAAATTTTAAAAAGTTTTCGCACAAAACTGGCAACCCAAACCAAGGTTAGAAAATTGAAGCATGGGGGGTGCGCACAAGAGAAAAAGGTCGATCAGTTTGTGATTGCTGCGCGCTCAGTTGGCCATAATGTTGCAATGCAAGTCTCAGGGGTCTCAACTTACTGCTAAATAAATTTTATGGAGAAGAAAAGTTAGTTGTAGTACTCCATTAAGTTGAGGAATTTACATGGCGCATAATGTGTCCTACTTTTATGACTCATCGAGCTCCTTTTGTGAATTGTACTGTACTGATGAGTAACCAAACGACCGGCCACTCCATCTTATCTTATCTTTGGATAGAATTTTTTTCTTTGCCTGCTGTTTATTAACAGCAGCTAGCTTCTATATGCTGAACACATTAAAACTCACAGCTTCAGATCACTAACAAGGAACATGACGCGCTGCAACACTGCAAGCTTGAATCTGAGAGAGTATGATCCTCAAGAAAAAAAAGCTGCGAGAGCAGAGCAACAATACACTGCAAATTGTGTGTGGATGTACATTTTTTTTTGAGAAGTGTGTGGATGTACATTATTGAGCCTCGTTGGAGTACATAACACTGTTTGGATCTGATCATACATATACTACCATAAACAGCCTATGATATATAGAGATAAAATATGTAGACTACTGATGCCTTACCATAACGTCCACCTGATTCTTGTGCATGCATGCTTGCTAGCTTGCTGTATACGAGTAGTATTATGGCACAGAAGGTTCACCGTCCAAATAGATGAAAGGACCACCTCTCCTGGAACGACGAATGGTACGAGACCAAGAAGAGCACGAGCACGAGCGCCAGCGCCACGCCCCACGGCGACGACGACCCACCGCCGACGCCGCCGTACCCGTAATACCCGTACCCGTACTGCCCCCTGCTGCTGTAGCTGTCCCCCGTCACCATCTCCGCGAGGAGGCACATGACGCCGCCGCCGCCCCCCTCCGCCTCCGCTTCCGCCGCCGCCGGTCGCCACCCAGAGCTGCACCGCGATGATGGCTAGCAGCGGAGACAGGATGAGCAGGCGCCGGAGCTGGTCGAACAGGCTCTCCATGGCCGACTCGCACCACGCGTACAGCGTGGTGGCCACTATGACGGAGACCGTCGCGAGCAGGATGAAGGAGTACACCGACGACGACGACTGCCCGCCGCCGCGTACTCGCTGCTGCGGGTAGTTGTAGTAGTACGGCGCTGCCGGCTGGTAGTACGGCGAGTAGTAGCCGCCGCCGCCGCTCGCCATGTTGATCGATGCCCCAAACAAAGGACTGGCAGAGTAATCCTACAAGAAAATTCTAGCTTGTTTTCTGAATTCCCGGCCCGCTCACGCTTGGTAGCTAGCTTTAGCTAGTGCTCATGATCAATAATGCTTTTGCGTTCATGGAGACGGAAGGTGTTCACGGTTCATCACCTATATATATAGGCGAACAGCACCTTAGTCACCGCGTTCCCGGGTCGACCGGGTCAAGGAACCGGACGAGGAACATGGTACGCCAATTTTCAATACTGATTGGAACGACACCTATATATATAGGCGAACAACATCTTAGTCACCGCGTTCCCGGGTCGACCGGGTCGAGGAACGGGACGAGAAACATGGTACGTCAATTTTCAATATTGATTGGAACGACGAATATACAGCTTCAGTACGTCCCAAATTAACTTGGACCGTTAATTTGGGACGACGTCCCGGAACGACGAGAAGGAACGAGGGACGCAAAACCATGTTGTATGAATCGATACTGATTGAAACGATACTTCAAATGAAAATTAACCAAATATCTTGGGGCGGAGCCCTGTATGTCTCATTCGTCCAGTACTGATGAATGACACAACAATTGTGCTCCTTATTAAACCACGAATATAGTATTCCCTGTGTTCCAAAACATTGGCCGCTTTCATGTACTAAGTCAAAATTTTCTAATTCTGACCAAGCCTATAGAAAATATACTAAGCTCTACAATACCAAATAAATGCACTGGCTAGACTTTTTTTTTTTACAGAAGTAAACCCAGCTTTTATAGAAAGCAAAGTCTATGAATGCTGCTTAGCTAAACTGAACCATGCGTGGCTTGTTTAGCTAAACTGAAATTTGTATGAATGCTGCTTGTAAGTAGTGTACTCAAAATGGTAAACCCATCATTTATAACTGTATCAAATCAGTCAAACAAGCAATCGATCTGATCTACACAAGGTACAAGAGGAACTAACTACTAATCAGCTAGTAATTTGATGTGATGGTGCCCAGTCTCGAGGGGCAGTTGCATGATCTCGCCACGCCGAAACAGACAGAATGACAAGCATTATCTCCACCTCTTGGAGGAAGGAAGAGAGGCAGAGCACACCTACGTCTGCTTGGAGAAGGAGGAGGGCCCGGCGGCGGAGGCGGAGGACGGCGAGCGCTTGCTGCGGAAGATCATGTACGCAAGCGGGAGCACCACGCCGGCCATCATGATCGCTGCCCCCACCAGTTACCTCACCGGCGAAGGCGCCCCCACCTCCAGCTCCATCCTTGGTCTCTGTCGCTCGCTGGATTTGGATTTGGGGAGGTGGAAACCCGGTGAAGAGGAAGGGGCGTGCGGTGCGGACCGCGGACGGAACCAGACGACCAACTCGCGTAGCGCCTCGTCTTCCGCGGTCGAGTTCCCGCGGCGGCGGGGTCAAGTTCCGCGGACGGCGCGGGCGGGCGGCGGGGTCCAGTTCCGCCGGCGTTCCAGCTGCCGACCCGGCGCGTTCCCGTTCCGCGATTTGGGACGACGTTCCCGGGAACGAGGATCGCCGCGTCGACCCGCGATCCCGGTGACTAAGAACAGCACAAGGAATTGAAGCTCGCGATGGGCAAGGGGCTTCTACTTGGGAGGAATGAGAGTGGATTCCTTCGCGACGACGCTGACGTGGCACCAATGGTGGCTAGACACGTGGCGCCGACCAAGCGGCGATGAGGAGAGACGAGGAGGGATAGGAGTGGAGGGGACCTTATTGGCTTGCAGAGTTGGCATCTTGGAGGCTTGTGTTAAGTGCATCTATTGCCCTGCATGGATATGCCGGCCGCTTTAGTTTGGTGGCAAATTAAATTTGGGGATCTTCGTCAGTCCATGGAACTGTCTTTGGATATATGATTGATCCAAGTATTTTTTTTTCTCGAACACGCAGGAGAGCTACGTATCATTATATTAAGAAGATAAAAGGTGCAACACAACCATACAACCTAAAAACTCACGCCAACGCACACAACATAAGCCTCTCTAATAATATGAGATTACATGCTCGTCGTTTACAACTCAGAAACCGACCAACTCCTCACTCACTACTCTTCATGCACTGGACTAGTCAAAGAGGAGAGGCTCCTTGCCCCTGCCATCTCCCAAAGACGCTGCTCATCACTAGTAGCGCTGAGAGCTCTCGACATACTAGGAGTCGCTCCCTCAAATACACATGCATTGCGATGTGTCCAAATAATCCAAGCCCCGAGCGCTACTAGGGAATTAAATCCCTTCTTTTGGTGTTCTGGAATTGTGTGCCATGAACTGTCCCACCATTCATCAAACTCTGTATCAGATGGATGAGGTGCGAATTGTTGTAACCCAACATGACGAAGGATAGAGTACCAAAATTCTCTTGCAAAGGGGCATGCTATCAGCAGATGGTTTATTGTCTCCTGTTCTTGGTCACATAAGAGGCATCGCTCAAGATGGGGCAGTCCACGACGTGCAAGCCGATCGGCTGTCCAACATCTATCATCGGCTACAAGCCATAGAAAGAACTTGCACTTTCCAGGAGCCAAACTTTTCCAAATTCGTTCCCATGGCCTAAACTGAATTGCTCCTTGAAGAAGGTACTCATATGCTGATTTTGCTGAATATTTACCCGAGGATGAAAAACGCCATATGTGTATGTCTTCTACATTAGGCTGCAGCGGAAAATCCATGATGAGATCCCAAAGACTGAGGTACTCCACCAGAGCCCTAGTGGATGAAGCTCCTCTCACATCAGAAATCCATAGGTGCTCATTAAGAGCCTCTGCCACCGTTCTTTTCTTGATAATTCTTTTGGCCACTATAGAGTGTAAGTGAGGAGCAATCTCTATGATGCGCTGCCCGTGCAGCCACCTATCTTCCCAAAAGAGTGTGTGAGTTCCATCCCCTACTTGAGTCACAATGACAATTGCAAAGAACGCTCTGACCTGCTCCTGTACATGGATTGAGAACATGCTCCATGGACGATGCGGTTCAGTTTTTTTCAGCCATAACCAGCGCATTCGGAGTGCCCATCCAAGACTTTTCAGATCAGAGATACCTAGTCCTCCAAGCTCTCGAGGGCGCATCACCTTTCCCCAAGCTACTAAGCAATGTCCTCCCTTCGCATCTTTTCTTCCTCGCCACAAAAATCCCCTTCTGATTTTGTCAAATGCCTTTATGGCCCAAGGAGGCAAATCAAGCGCCATAGACAAATAAACTAGCATAGAGGTCATTACTGACTGTACCAACACTCCTCGGCCTGCCCTACTCAAAAGGTCTGTTTTCCACCCCGGAAGCTGATCAGTCGATCAATAATGGACTGGAATTGTGCTTTAGTGAGCTTCTTCAAGGAAAGAGGCAAACCAAGGTACCGGCATGGGAATTCTGAAACCTCACATGGCAAGTTATCATGAATTACTTGGATATCCTCTTCCTGGCACCGTATAGGGAAAGCACTGCTTTTCTGTACATTTGTCTTTAGGCCTGATGCTTCCCCAAAGAGACTCAAAATATCCATGGTTATGCTAATGTCATTCGCCTCTGGACGGAGAAAGAGAACTACATCATCGACATAAAGAGAGATTCTGTGTTGGAGAGCTCTTCGTGATAGTGGTTGTAGCAAACCATTTGTAGCTGCCATAGACACCATTAGGCTAAGCACATCCATCACAAGAATAAAAAGCATCGGAGACAAAGGGTCTCCCTGTCGTAATCTGCGTCGATGCAAGATACTCTCACCAGGGATCCCATTGACTAACACTCGAGTTGATGAAGAGCCCAATAATCCACTAATGATGTCACGCCAAATCTGTCCAAAACCCAATTGTTTCAGAACCTCAAGAAGAAAAGGTCAAGACACTGAATCGAATGCCTTGGAGATATCCAACTTGAGGAGAAAACATGGATGCTTTTGTTGGTGTAGAAACCTTGCTGTTTGTTGCACAAGCATAAAATTGTCTTGTATGAATCTACCCTTGATGAATGCGCTCTGATTAGGGGAGACCATTTGATGTAGCCGTCCAGCCAACCTATTGGCCAATAGTTTAGTCACGAGCTTGGCAAAACTATGGACAAGGCTTGTGGGCCGAAAATCCTTAGCACACTTAGCTCCAGCGATTTTGGGCAGCAAGGTAATGAAGGCTGAGTCAAGGGTCTCGAAATTTCTGAATTTACGACTCCACACCGCTGAGATTGCTTCCATAACCTCTTTTTTAATTATTGGCCAACAAGCCTGATAGAAACGACCAGTGAAACCATCCGGTCCTGGCGCTTTGTCCGGTGGAAGCATCTTGATCGTATTCCACACTTCTTCCTCAGAAAAAGGAGCGTCCAACTCAGATAGTTCATGCCTAGGGACTCCAAGAGCTTCCAAATTGATTGTCCTTTCCCTTGCTGCATTTTGTCCCAGCAAGGAAAAATAGAATTCATCAATAATTTCAGATTTATGCACCTGTTCCGTATAAACATGGCCGTTGGCAACAATTTGTGCTATGAAGTTCTTTTGCTTGCGATACCGTGCCTGGGCATGAAACAAAGCAGTGTTGGCATCCCCTTCCCTGATCCAGTTGATTCGTGACCGAAGTCTTGCTATACTCCGCAGGAGTGAGGAGAGTGCCAGGGAATGTTTCTTCAGAGAATTCCTCAGCCATGTTTCTCCTGGTGATAATGCATGGCTATCTTGGGAAATCTCCAATTGATGCAGGACTTCCCTTGCAATGGCAAGTTGTGATTTCACATGTCCAACATTCTTTTGGCTCCAGCTTTGTAAGCCTCTGGTTGTTGCTTTTAGCTTGCGAGAGAGAGTTTCAAAAGGACATGATGCAGCTGATACAGACTCCCAAGCCGCCTCAACCGCTTCTCTGAAACCCTCCAGTTTGGTCCAAAATGACTCAAAATGAAATCTCTGTTTCCCTCGTTGGATGTCGCTCATGCCCAAAAGCAAAGGACAGTGGTCAGAGTCATCTGATGTTGCAGATTGCAGCAAGCTGTTAGGAAAGAGTTCTTCCCAATCAATTGAACACATCACCCTGTCCAATTTGACTGAAACCTGATTATTTGTCCAAGTGAACTTGCGACCATGTATTGGTATTTCCTTGAGAGCAAGATCATTAATAAATCTCCGAAAACGCCCCATCATTGCTCGATTAATGTTATCATTACGCTTGTCTTCCTCCTTATAAATCAGATTAAAATCTCCAACAATTGTCCAGGGACCTTGGCAAGCTTGTCTGATATCTCGAAGTTCTTGCAAGAATTCGATTTTTTGGTCATTACCTTGTGGACCGTAGACGCACGTGAGCCACCAAGGGAGACCAGCACTTGTGAGGAATTGCACCGAGATGCTATGGTTGTCTTCCCTGCGTTGATCCAAGCATATATAAGCACTTTTGGCGCATCATTAGTACGCTATAACATACCTGCTTTGGAGTTGATTATCGATTTCTTTTCTGCCATAGTGCCATGAACTATCATTAGGCGCCGTCTAATGCAGTGCGTACCTGGAACGACAGGCATGTGGCGTGGCTAATCGTCAGGTCAGGAGTCGGTGTGGTTTCCGACCTTTTCTGCTTGTCATGGGCAGGTGCCGAGCACCAGTGCGGCAGTACCAGTACCATAGATGGTCTTTGAAAGGAAAAAAGGAGAATTCCCTGTGTACCACTAAAAAAAAATGGTGCCCCCTTTTATACCCTCGAAATAATCGATAGGATTTTTATACCTGGTTTAAAAAATTTCTTCCCTCTAGTGCCCTTTCCGTCAGATGACTATTAACTCTCTAGTTAACACCGTTAAGGGCACATAGGAGATTGTCTAAAATTAACCAAATGACACATGTATGAATCTTATATTAAATATTTTAGCTTCGAGACAATAGAAAATGGAACTAATCGACTACAAAGTTTTATATTACTTCGAGCACTACAACTTTTATATAGGTCAGGTCATTTGGAAAAAAAATAAACTTTAAATATGAGAACTTAATATATATGTGCTCTTAAAATATCTCAAATAAAAAAGTTATTAACTACAAAGTTTTAGATATCTTCGAGTACTGCAGCTTTGATATAGAGAGTGTCTCCATGAGAGATCGCTAAAATCATTAAAAAATAAATTTCAAAGTAGGAGAACTTAATAAATATATTTGGGCTCCTAAAAGATCTCCAATGAAAAAGTCATCAATTATAGAGTTTTAGATCTCTTTGAGTACCACAATTTCCATATAAATTTTATTTTCATCCAACCATATTTCAAAACATCATGAATGTATTAGTTACACAACTATTTTACCATTATTGCCAATACCTTCAATACTTGCTTTGAATTTTATTGTCTTCCCTCTGGTGCGGAGGCTGATTTCGTTTGGCATTGGCGGAGTCCCCAGGGCATGTCTGGGGGAATGCTAATGGGAATAAACCAAAAAAAATTCGAGGTAGAAAATATTGTTGATGGGGATTACTACATCAAGTTTGTCTTAAGAAATAAGGTAGATAGTTTTCGATGGGCTCTTTTGTCTGTGTATGGCGCAGCACAGGAAGAGTACAAAGAGAATTTTCTTTCAGAGTTAGTACGAGCTTGTACTAGCTGCGGGGATCTACTTTTTATAGTAGGGGGGATTTCAATATAATTAGGAACCCGTCTGAGAAAAATAATTCAAGGTATAATAGTAAATGACCACTTCTTTTCAATGCCATTATCGAAACTTTGAATCTGAGGGAGCTACAGATGACGGGTAGAAAATTTACGTGGGCTAATTATGCTGAAATTCCAACCTATGAAAAGTTAGATCGCATCTTGGTGACAACTGAGTGGGAACAAAAATTTCCTTTGGCTATTGTCCAGGCACTCACCCGAGAAATCTCTGATCACACACCACTTTTACTTGATGGAGGGGAACCATCTCATCGAGGTAACAATAGAAATTTTAATTTCGAGCTAGGGTGGCTGACGAGAGATGGTTTTTATGATTTGGTAAAAGAGGTTTGGGAGTCTGAGTTTAGGGGTAGGTCACCCATGGAACAGTGGCAGTTTAAGATTAGAAGGGTGCGACGTTTCCTTAGAGGATGGGCTAAACATTTAGTTTCCCAAAATAAGAAACATAAACTAGACCTGATGGATAAAATAGATATCCTAGACACAAAGGCAGAAACAATTTTGTTGTCATCCTAGGAGGTAGAGCTTAGACATCATCTTAAAGGGCAATTAACTAAGTTGCTAAGAGAGGAGATCTATTGGCTCCAACGATCGAAAGCAACAAAGTTGTTGAAAGGGGATGATAATACTAAGTTTTTTCATCTAGTGGCAAATGGGAGACACAGAAAAACAAAAAATCACACAACTAGAACAGGAGGAAGGAATTATTGTTGGGATGCTAATTTGAAAGGTTATATAACTGATTATTATAAACGTCTGTTTGGACCTCATATACAAAATTCTTTCTCATTAGACGAGACTTTGAGGCATGATATACCTCAAGTGTCGGAGGAGGAGAATGAAGTATTGGTGGCTCCATTTAGTGAGGAGGAGGTCAAAATGGTAGTCTTTGATATGGAACATAAGAAAGCACGTGGCCCGGATGGCTTTCCTACGGAATTCTACCAATTCTTTTGGGATGTTGTCAAGCAAGATTTGATGAGCCTTTTTTATGAATTCTATATGGGGAGGTTGCCTATTCATAGTTTAAACTTTGGGGTGATTACACTACTACCCAAGATCACTGATGCGACTAGGATACAACAATACATGCCTATTTGTCTCTTAAATGTGTCCTTTAAGGTTTTACAAAGGTGTTAAACAATAGAATTTTGAAAGTGGCAGATAAATTGATAGGTCCATCTCAGACAGCCTTCGTTCCAGGAAGATACATTATGGAAGGGGTTATAATACTACATGAAACTTTACATGAGTTGCATAGGAAAAGACAAGACAGAGCGGTCCTTAAGCTAGACTTTGAAAAAGCGTATGATAATGTTAAGTGACATTTTATACAACAAGTCCTCAGAATGAAAGGATTCACACCAGTTTGGTATGAATGGATTTCAAAAGTCATGTCTAGAGGGAGTGTTGCAGTAAAGGTCAATGACAAGTTAGGCCATTATTTTCAAACAAAGAAAGGAGTGTGCCAAGGGGATCCGTTATCTCCAATCTTGTTTAATATAGTGGTTGATATGCTGACAATTCTTATTACAAGAGCAAAGGATGCTGAACAAATCCAAGGTGTCATTCCGCATTTGGTAGATGAAGGACTCTCAGTCCTTCAGTACGCAGATGACACTATTATCTTTTTGGACAATGATCTAGAGAAGGCCAAAAACATGAAGCTCTTGCTTTGTGCTTTTGAGCAATTATCGGACTCAAGATCAATTCTATAAGAGTGAATTGTTTTGTTATGGAGCAGCTAATGCTAATCAATATGAATATACCCAAATTTTTGGATGTAGTGTAGGATCATTCCCTTTTAGATATCTAGGAATTCCTATGCACCATCGAAAATTATTGAATAAGGACTGGAAGCCTGTTGAATAAAGATTTCAAAAGAGGCTCAACGGTTGGAAGAGTAAGATGTTATCAGTGGGAGGAAGACTCGTTCTCATTAACTCAGTTTTAAGTAATCTACCAATGTTCATGATGTCTTTCTTTGAAATACCTAGAGGGGTTTTGAAAATATTGGATTATTTTAGATCTCGTTTTTTTGGCAAAGTGATGAACACAAGAAAAAATATAGATTGACAAAATGGGAGGTAGTATGTACTTCAAAAGACCAAGGAGGATTGGGAGTCCTAAATTTAGGTATCCATAATAAGTGCCTCATAAGTAAGTGGCTTTTCAAACTGATAAATTATGACGGGGTTTGGCAACAATTGCATAAAAATAAATATTTAAGGGACAAAACTTTGACCCAAGTTCAATACATGTCCGGTGACTCTCAGTTTTGGGCTGGTCTAATGACAGTTAAGGATGAGTTCCTCTCGATGGGTAGGTTTGATCTAGGTGACGGATCTCATGTGCGTTTTTAGGAAGATTCATGGATAACGCCACGTCCTTTTAAAACGCTCTTCCCTACATTATACAACATTGTGAGAAAGAAAAGTACATTAGTTAGGTCGGTGCTGTCTACAACACCATTAAATGCATCTTTCAGGAGATCTTTGTTGGGAGTTAATTTGCAAACATGGCATAATGTCGTGGTCATGGTTGCAGATGTACAGTTATGGAACCAGAGGGATTGTTTTGTGTGGGGGCTACATCAAAATGGGTTGTTTTCAGTCAATTCCATGTACAGAGCTTTGTTATGAGTACAGGCTTTACCCTATAAGGAACCAGAGGGATTGTTTTGTGTGGGGGCTGCATCAAAATGGATTGTTTTCAGTAAATTCCATGTACAGAGCTTTGTTATGAGTACAAGCTTTACCCTATAACACGTTAATTTGGAAACTTAAAGTACCTCTTAAAATTAAAGTTTTTATGCGGTACTTGTACAAGGGTGTAATTTTGACGAAAGATAATTTAGCTAGACGATAATGGCAAGGAGATAGAAAGTGTTGTTTCTGTCCCTTCAATGAGACCATACAACATTTTCTTTTTGACTGTCAATGTTCTAAATTTATATGGAGAATTGTTCAAGTTTCTTTTAACCTAAATCCTCCAAATAGTGTACACAATTTGTTTACAAGTTGGCTGGATGGGTTAAACAGGAAAATGAAGTCTCAAATTCTTGTGGGTGCAAGTGACATTTGTTGGGCGCTTTGAGTAACTCGGAATGACATTGTGTTTGACAAGGTCCTAGCACCATCTTATTGGCAGATTATCTTCAGAGGACGTATTGGGTCAGGTATTGGACCCTACTTCAAAAAGAGGAGGATCGTCATTTGATGAAGATGGGTTGCAGGACTATTGAGTCAGCCACAATGGAGGTGTTTGCAAGATACGGATGAAGTTATAGCAAATAGCGATAGAATTGGTCTTTAGTTTTTTTTCCATTTGATAATTTTGTCACCTTCATGGCTCAAAACTTTGTTTTCGAGATTCCTTAATCAGTTTGACGCTTGCTTGTAATAATGAACAGCCATATGCATTAATCGATACAGAAACTGGAATATTAATATATTCCCTTTTCTAAACAGTAGATATAGATGTCCCTAGGATTATTTTGAGGGCACAAAAGGAGCGACCATTTTTCCTAGGGTATACAGAGGATTCTCTCAAGAAAAAATTGAAGCCATGCAAGGGTGACGGGTGATCCCAGAATCTCAAGGTCAATTAAAATCCTATAAATGCCGTAATGTACTTCCGGTATTTTTTATAATTAATTCATCAGTTCATAAGACATTTGACTTTTATTGACTTCAAATTTGAACTTTTATTAATAACTAGCAAATATGCCCGTGCGTTGCAACGGAAATTGATTTTTTCTCTCTCGACTTTGATAATGTCGCCGCCCCGTGCATAGTCATAATAAGATTCACATGTAAAAATATCTTACTTGTTTGATTATATATGCTTAGTCATAAATGTCAACGTGGTGTCTTTTTAATTTTGATTTAGAGCTCTTTTGTTTTCTTTTAGTACTGATGGCACGAAATTTCTATTCTTGTTATCCTGTTCCTATCTGGATTAGAATTCCTTTTTATGTTATTTGGAAGTCCCACGTGTTCTTTTAATAAGAAATAGAATTTAGAGCTCTATTTAGATTACAATTAGAACTCATAGCTTTTAAGGTTAAATTAAGAACTCTATTTGTAATTGAACTCTATACTGTGTTAGACAAGAACTATTATAACTCGTATATGATCACCGGTTATATATATATATATATAAGTTCAGACGAAAATAATTATCTATTGTCCATTAGTTAGAGAGAGAGACATAAAAAGAATGGATGTACGAAAAAAAGAGCCTGAAATTTTGTCTCTTTATTATTATTAACAAATATGTCCGTGTGTTGCAACGGGTGAGAAAAAAAGCTATCAAAATTATTTTAAAATGAGTACATGAGGAGGGTTCTTTAAATTGTTGAACATTCTCTAATATATTGTCTAATAAATAGTTCTCACCGCTAAATTATGAGTCACTGTGTGATCTGTTGGGTACGTCATAAAATGGGACAACGCTAATAGAAAAGAACTTTTCTTCAACCTCCACCTAATATATGCAATACCATAATTTTATAGTTTTATTTATTTATTTATTTGTTCCAATATATGTAATCCCACATTTTTATAGATTTAGTTATTTATTTATTTGTTCTAATATATGCAATCCCACATTTTTATACATTTATTTATTTGTCTTGTCAACCTTAAGGATGTTAACATATGAAAAGTTTCATAGCTTCTATTTATTTTATTTGATCTAACATAGCAGTCACATGTTCTTATACATTTGTTTATTTATTTATCTTGTCAACTTTGAGGGCATTAGCGTATGAATATTTGTTTTAATATATGCAATCTCATATTTTGTTACATTTATTTATTTGTCTTGTCCACCTTGAGGGCATTAGCGTCTGAATATTGTATGAATATTTCTTTTAATATATGCAATCTCATATTTTCTTACATTTATTTATTTGTCTTGTCAGCCTTTAGGGTGTTAGCATATTAATATCTGTTATAATATATATATATATATATATATATATATATATATATATATGCAATCCCATATTTTTCTACATTCATATGAAAAGTTTGAAGTTATTCGAAACTTTAATTAAATAAATAAAGTTTCAATGATTAACACATGTTCACTCGTGGTGTGGTGGAGAGCCATTCTTTTTTTAGGTGCAGACCCAGGTTCGAATCCTAAGCAAATTTCTTTTTGGTATTTTTGAGCGCAAGTGGCTGATTGGGCCGCAATTGCTGCGAATTGGACTGACAGAAGGTGCATGTAGCTGGATTGGGCCTCTGCGCGGGTGGCTGGCTTGATTGGGCCGCAAGTGCGTTGGTTGCTAGATTGGGCCTATGCGCAGGTGGCTGAATTGTGCCGCAGGTTTCGCGAATTGGGTCCAAATGAATTGACAGACCAAAAAAAATTCAGACAAAAAAATTGGTTGAAATTTTGCCTCTTTATTAATAGGTATAGATATAAACTAGCAAATGTGCCCGTGCGTTACAACGGAACTCAATACGTGTAGAAATCAGCTTCCGTGCTTTGTGGGGGTAAACATGTCCGTGTGTTACAACGGAACTTAATACGTGTAGGAATCGGATTAAAGGAGCCGGACCAAAAAAGTGGGAGGAGAGAAATTTTGCCTCTTTATTATATATATATATATATATAGCATGTTAGGATAAAATAAGTGATATTATAATTTTTCCAATAAGACAAGTGATCAAACTTATGATAAAAAAATCAAATGTCTTATAATTTAGGACGGAGAAAGTATGTAGTATCTAACATCATTGACTTTTGTACAAAAGTCTGGCCATTCTTTTTAGTCAAAATTTTGAGTGCAAACATGTAATAAGTAATTTATTCTTAAAATACCTTTAATAAAAAAGTCATAATTAATAAAAGTAAATGATAATTATATACTTCTATCAAACGGCGTCATATTTTTTAAACATCTAAATAAACAGTTAATCACATGTCTCTACCCTCTGCTCCCCTCGACTCCGTTTCCGAGGCGTCCAGGCTTGTTCCGCGTCGCCGCCGGCGGACCCAGCGGGGCACTGCTCGGGTGCTCCCTGTCCTTGGGGCTGGTTCACAGTCTGCTCGGGCTGATGAGGGAACTGACCTGCTGGGTGCATGCCACACGCAGGCAGGTTGGGGTTGGGAGCACTGTAGTGGCCGCCGTGCGTGTACGGGTGTTGCTCTTGGTAGCCGCCGCCGGCTACTCCGTTCCATTGCTGGGGCTGGGCGACGTGCTGCTGATGAGGCGGCCATGGATGGTTCTGAGAGTAGTTGACCCCATTCCACTGGCTCATATTTTGCTGAGGTAGTACTGGCGGCTGTGGAGGAGGAAAGCTTCTGCTTAATCCTGTTGCATCATGATTGACGGCGTGTGCATTTGGATGGTTGCCGGCTCTACTCCTCCACTGGCCCAAGTCCTGCTGGGGAGGCACCTGAGGAAGAAGGCTGCTTCCGGTTGGTCTTGCAACAACATTAGCAGGGCTCACGTCAGCTCGATTTGGACGGTCGCCGGCTCCATCAGACTGTTTGATGACTGGCCGCGGTGGGAGCAAGTTCCTGTATCTTGCCAGCAGCAGCGGTGGGAGGCAGTTCCTGTAGCTTGCCACTGCCGCCGCCGCGGCGGCGGGCCACTTGAGTCGCTGCTGCGTTCCTTATTGTTCTCAGCACCATGCTCCCTAATTGAACGATGGTCTTGTTGGGCTTTTACCTCCAGCATCAGGCGTTGGAATGGATCTCGAGGTTTGTCCTTATGTGGACATGAGGCTTCCTCGGCGCTTGACCTAAAGTAGTACGTATAGAGAAAGTTGAGTCAACAATGTGCACGAAAAACTAACTTAATTTGGGTGTTGTTTGCCACAGTTATCTAGGTGGCAACACTTGTTTAAAATGAGATAAAATAGAATTTACTTACTCTCCTGTGTTCAGAGGATCCGCCGAGTCCTTCAGTTTTGTCGTTTTGCTTGAATCTGCGGTCACAATGAACGAACAAAACAGTTATTAGATCATCCAAAAAAAACACACATACAAGCTAGTACTGTTTTTTTACAGTTATAACAGCACATAAGCATGTTCATGAGTAAGGCAGCTCAGATAAGAAATTACCTGGATCCATATTCAGATAGTTGGACAATGAACAGAGATGGTAATTATAAGAGCAGGGGTCATGTCTTGTAGAGGAATACTCGTACTCTCCGAGTGCTGTAAGCGTCTTCTTTCCAAGGTCAACAGCGACCATCCAAACCTTTGAATCATCACTAGCTTTCGCCATGGTCTTGAGGTAAACAATATCATCATCGACGTCGGTTGTGCTCAGGGTGGGGAAAGCCGAGTACATGTTCCTGAACTTGAAGCTCTCGTCATGTTCGAGCCCTACCCCAGATCTCAACGCCGAAGTAATCGTGTCGTCGACTGCAATGTCGTCAACGTCGACAATGCATCCCCTGTGCCAGCAATTGGACGACGACATTGCTCGGCTCCATGTCACCATCTTCCAGCCGTCCCTTTTCCGGACTTGCTTGGGCTCCATGTCCTCCTCTTTCCGCCGCTTGAGCGACATGATCAGGTCCGAGTCGAGGAGCACAGCCTTCTCGCTGGGGTCGGTCGGCTCCGGAGGATGGATCGTCGTCACAATCCAGCGGTACTCGACCTCGACGAACTTGAGCACGCCGTTACTGAAGGCGACGTCCCGGAACCGCCACGCGGGGTTTCCTGGGTGGAACTCCTTCAAATTCTCCCGGTTCACCGGCATCGGCTCCGGCAACGGGATGAAACGGACGTCCAAGGGCTGGCGAAGCAAGTCGCACAGCGCGACGCCTACACGCAAGTCCACCCAGCCGACCACGCCGTCTCCGAGCGAGATCACCTTGTCGGGGCGGAGGCCAGGACACGCGTCGGGCAGCGGCTTGATGCTCCATGTCTGATCCGCGGACGAGTAGATATGGAGCTCGTACTTGAACGGGGGCTTCAAGTTAGCAATAGTGCGACCGGCGAGGAGGTAATGGTCCCCGTCGCCGAGGGGCACGACGGCGACCTTCTGCAAAAGCGAGAAACAGTACCGAGTGGCGGGACGCCTGACGCGTACCAGCGACGGGCAGTCCGGGTCGGCCTTGTACATGTAGTACTCGTCGTTGTCGACTCCGGCGTGGGCGAAGCGGACCCAGAGGAAGACGAAGCGGCCCTCTGCGCCGACCACGCGCGGCTCGGTCGCGAAGGCAGGGTCATCAGGCTTGGAGCAGGGGCAGTGCACGCAGAGGTAGGACATGGCCGGCGGGTCGGCGGCGTAGAAGGATACCTGGATGGTGTGGCCCAGACTCGACGTGGCTGTGGCCGTGGTCGCGTTCCGTCGGTCCGCGACGTACGCGTCCAGGTCGAGGAGGATCCGGGGCGGCGGCGGCCGGCTGCCGCCCGTGGGTCTGCGGTCCGGCGGGGTGAAAGAATCCGGAAAGACCATGATGACCGAGGATCTGGCGGCTTTTGCCGGTCGGCGAGCGTAGGTTTTTGAGTTTATTAGTTTTTTTTAATCAGGGATGAAGGAATAGAATTTGTGGTAGGGTTGGGTTTCAGATCAGCTTCAAATACTATATTATATATATATGCTTCGTAGTTGGGCTGGGCCACAATTCTGTTTCAGGGGAGTATATATGGGGAAAACCAGCGTCGTTAGAACAGATTCGGATAGCCTGGGAGGGCTGCCGACATATTTGTTCTCCAACACATCTTCAAAACGAACCATTCAGATTTATTCTAAATCTTCTCTCTCATTACTCACTCAGATTAAACGGTTAAGATTTTATGTATCATCAGATTATTCTATGTATCATCAGATTAAACGGTCAAGATTCTATGTATCATCCTCCCCGTGCCCAACGAAAGGCAGCCGCTCCGTTGTTCACGCGCGGAAATCACGTACCCTGGAGCGGGCCGTCTACCTGCCGTTGTTGCCACACCCCGTCGCTCCCTGTCGTGAATGCCACGCATTAGAGATCAGCCGGCGGCGATCGCCACGCACTACAAATCCACCGGCCGCTGAGCTACTGCGCCGCTACGTACCTGTCCCTCGCTGCGATCGCCACGCCTGTTGCTCCCTGCCGCAATCGACACGAACGTGCGATCTGGTGGCTGCCGAGCAGGTGGACAGCAGAAGGCGATGCCCGCGAACAGGTGAGCCGGTTGAGATAAGGCGATGCACGCAGCGACGGTCTGTAAATCAGATGCAATCAGACTTTTTTTTACTATTACTAATAACGTGGTCGTCTGCTTGTGATTGCCCCATTTGTTCACCAATCGGAATTTCACGTGGCCGAGGCTTGTGATTGCTCCATAGTTTCACCAATCAGAATTTGAGGATTTATTAAAACACTCATGTACCATCTTGCTCGATTGAGGAATCTGAAATAGCAGCTTGTATAGCATTGCACGATTGTTAATGGCTTGTGAACTGATAGATTTCCCCAATCCTAAATTTATAGAAAATGTAATTTAGAAATATTTTATACTATGTCGCAACTCTTGTTAATTTTGACAGGGCAACGAGACAAGGTCAACTTCAAGTGCCCGAATCTTCAGTTTCAAACTCTTTTGGCATGAATCTTAATCTATCTCAATTGTGTGTATTATTGTTTTTACCCTAGCGTTAGCATTTTCACGATAAGAGCAATAAACTAACACATATACTTCAATATGTCGCTTCGGAGCTATATATGATGCCCTGGTCCTTGGAACTGCCATCAGCCAGATCAGAGAGGGGATCAGCAAACAGCCACAAGAGACTAAAAAAACGAGGCGTTTTTCATATTGGTTATTGAAATGGTTATCCTCCAAAAAAAATTAGGCTTCTGGTTATTGAGATTCATTTAAGTGTAGGTATCCAATTTTCTACTTTTCTTATTTTATTTTTTCAGTTTCTTATTTTTGAAGTCTATAATTATCTTGTAACACACAATAATGTATGGTCTTATTTCATTAGTTTGTGAATTTGTATTTTCTTATCAGATTTCTTTATTTTTATTTTTTTTAATTTGTATTAGTTTTGTGGTTTATTTTTTCTAGATATATCGTAGCGTTAACACGGGCAATATACTAGTATGCTTTTTAGTTTTGAAGAGTATTGGCTAAGGCTATCTCCAACAGGTAGGAGGCAAATAGCCAAATAGGAGTCCCATACTAGTATTTGGGTCATACAGAACAGAGGGGTTGGAGACCCAAAACTTTATGTCTCCAACGGCCAACACCCAACACAAAAACAG
>CM039126.1:9407775-9445532 GCA_022036555.1 Microstegium vimineum | reverse complement strand
TTAGTTCTCTACTCTATGTACTCTGATTCGTATGCCTCCACCTCGAGGTTCACCATGAACAAGGGTAAACTGATATCCATCTTTTTAAGGGAAAAGACTGGTCCCCCAATATATGCAAAATGCAAATGTTTATATTCATGAAAAATACACTATTTCGTTCTGGATCCATTTTCCTAATAAACCAGTGTAAGCATACATAAGAAAATGCACATTCTGAGAAGATTTTCTGTACCTCAAGTTCAAATGTTTTCTCATTGACCTGCTCCAGTAGCTTAGAGTGAGACTGGAAAATAATTGCAAACAGTTTAATATGTATCAATTCAGAGACAAATTAATTGAAAACTAATTGACAGCAGATAATATACCGGTGTATGTTCTAACTGGTCAAGCTTCCCCTTAATCTGCCTTTCTAAATGTGCTATCTGCTGCTGCTTGCCCTTAATCTCGTCACTGACATTTTTCATTTCCATCTTCAAATATATACAGTTTACGGTTTTCAACAACAAGAAAACCTACGATAACATACTTAAATGTGCAGAAACTAACATACTGAACGTGCAGAAACAGAAATTACCTCGATATGTCCATTCGCTGTGCTTCTTCCAGCTTCTTCCATGAGGCGTTTTAGAACACTTTTATGCAATGCAACCTCACCTGACAGGATCTTCAGTTGCTCTCTCAATAGATCAACATGATCTGATGTTTTTAGGGTGACCTGTCACAGTGACATGTATCAAATGGTAACACCACAATTTGTTTAGTCTATTACTCAAAACAAACAAGATACTGAGACGTCTGTATCCATTAGTCGATCAAGCGATAGAATAGTTTATAGACTTCAAGAACTTTTAAGTTGTTGGCACATGGCATTATTTTTATTATGAACAAATACTGATTGCATAAGGAAATTGCACATTTATCTACTCGTGTGTTTACTTTCATATTGACAGCCATCTACTGAAAATTTATTCTACAAAAGAACTCAAATTGTGATTTGGATTATTTAAGCCATTACATGTACCACTACTGGTAGCTTCTGAAAAAGAAACACCTTAGGTGGATTCAATACATTTAATGCAGTGAGCTTTTTAGCACACGGACTTCTCACAATGTTAACTTTCCAGAATATTTATGTATCCTGCATTGGTTCTGATTAGATGTGTAGTAGAATAAACAAAGACAGATGTGCTCATATCGTGTACCAAAGGAGCTTCTTCTCCATGAAGTCCATCACAATGAAATTCTTCATGGTCAACACTCAGCAAGTTAGCTGATACATTTTCAGGAAGCAAAGAATTAGACATCCCTTGCTCTGTTCGAGAATTAAGTCCATTCGCTATGGGTGTCGAAGGGGCAGTCGATGCTTTCCTCAGGCTAGATTGGTCACCACCTAAGCTTGGAGCATTAGAACCACCGTCACGTTTCTGGTTACAATTAAGCATGTAAATGTTAGTAAGCAAAGTTCTATAAACAACAAAAGAATGCAATTTGCTTACTTTTTCTGTTCTTGTATATATCTAACACACTTCAGAAATTTACACTCCTCAAAACTAAATTTCCATTAGCAACAGATAATGTCACATATACAGCCATAGGAGTATTGGGCATCAGTTACTAGATGGAGTGCTACATGTCATACTTAACTGTCACTATACTGGGAATTGTCAATGCAGTGGAATATTATACAGTGTCTGATTTGTATACCCGAAGTTTGAACCAGTTAAGAAGCCCTTTGCGATTCTTATTCTCCCCTTTGGAAGAAACTTCAACTGTTTCATCAAATCCTTCCATAGCAACAAATAAATCATTGCTTTCACCATCGAATATGATATCTCGCCTTCTGTGTGGGAGACATGCCAGCTGCAGTTTTAGCAGATAAAATTGGGAAATTATGCACTAAAACTAATGAAAAAACAGTACCTATGATAATATAAATGCAACTTGACAGTAGCTGAAAAGTTTGGTAGTGTTATCTTAACAATCAGACCTCCTCTTCACCAAAAGAATGTCTTCTCCTTGGCCCAGGACGTTGGGACAATCTAGGAGTCTGAGTTGCTTTTGTGGAAACCAGGATTAGCTTTGTTAGACGTTGTATCCTCGCAAGTAAAGCAGATTTAGCCGCCTCTTCTTGTTCCAGCCTAGACTGGAGTTTGACATTACCATCTTCTAGCTTTTCAAGTGATGAGGAATTCTCGTTAGAATCTTAGAATCCACCAATGAGGCATTGAAGTGAAGATAAGGTATTAGGTAATAGTATGCACCCAGATTTTGTTAACAGATAAGGTAATACTTCCTTCAGAAACTACAAATAAAGTGAAAGCCAAAAGAATGCAAAAATACAATGCATTACAAACCAATCACCTTCTGTTTCCAAAGAATGACATTGTCTTCTGTGGCATCTTTTGAAGGAGTGCCAGAAAGTATACCCCTTTTCAGTTGGTCTAGCTCTTCCTTCAATTGGCGAATTTCATTCTGGTACTTCTTTATCAAAGACTTTTCATCCATAATCTACAAATGACAATTGCATTTTGCAAGTACCAAGTGGCAAGTACAAATAATTAGTCAATCAAATGTACTAATATTTATATTGTGCATTTTGCAAGTACAAATAATTAGTCAATCAAATGTACTAATATTTATATTGCAAGGTAATAAGTCGCAAAAAAATTATTAAAAAAACCAACCTAGGAGGAATTAGGTGGCATTTTATTTATATATTTTATTAAGAAGAAAATAGGCGCCCAAATTTGCCTGGACGGGGACTTGAACTTGGGTGGTGGTCTGGGTATACATCCACATGCGCGACCAACTGAGCTAGCTCAGCTTCCTTCGCGAAAAAATTATGATGAACAAATATGTAGAATCACCTTGTTTGGTGACGCTTGAATCTCAATGTGCTTTGCACGGTGGGCAAATTTTAACGTGTTATGAGTCTCTTCTGAATTGCTTGATGCTGGAGTAACAGTGCATATTAGCTGCACAAAAAGAAGTCAAAACGCAAAAGATTGAGATAATAACAACCCATTCTAAGTAATAAAATAACCTGAGCAACAACTTACAGAAACACGTCCCTGTCCACTTAAGGATGACTGTAGTAACCGTGTCAATTTGGAATCTCGAAATGGAACATGTGTAGCTTTTCCATCCGTCAGTTTTGATATCACCTGAAATATGCAAACTAATTTATTTTATCCACATGGTTGGCTAACATCTCGCAAATAGAAGAACACAAAAGGATAAAGTAAGCTTAATAGATTAGCCATAAACCATTGGGTAGAGAAGCATTAACAAATCGCATGAAGCAGAAATACTTATGAAAATATTTTCTCACAAGTCTCAATTGTTGTCTCCATGCTTATAAATGTCTCTGGTCAGTGGAAAAAGAAATGCTGCACATATTGATGCAACCTGTGTTTCGGGACTTTGGATAGTTACATATATCCATCCAATTCAAGAATTTGGATGATCTCATTTTTGTTTGAAATATGAAACATAAACATGAAAACAATTAACCTCCTGTATGCATAATCTCAAAAGCATGGTTGCATGAACACAGCATCTACCATACTGCATTAATGGTGATATTACAGGGACATAATCTGAGAGTGAGTAGAGAATTAGGCCTACCGTTCCAAGAGTTAGCAAGCTTTTATTGATATAAGATCCTTCCTTCCGGCGTACTCCTGTAGTTTCAGCCCTTGAACTCTCAGAACCTGCCAGATCGATGAGGTTCTGCAAATGAGCAAGAAAACTAAGAAACCAATTTGTAGGGCCCCTGAACACACTAGAAGTGCAGATAACAATATGTGATGCCAAGTGTAAATGAAATTACATGTGTCATATATCTATAGTCAGTCAACTATAGTGGTATGGAACAGGAACAGATAGAGAGAAAAATGCCAAGTGTAAATGAAATGCATGGGTAATATATCTCAAATCATTTATAGTGGCAAGGCAGAGGAATGGATCGGAATTTCAGAAGAAACAAAAACAAAGGAAATACAAGATGGTCCCACCAGCTGTGAGAAGGTAACTGCTTCCTCTTCACTAGATTCACCGCAGGGGCTGCTCTCTATTGTCTATACATGAAACAGTAACTGAGCAGTGTTAAAGATTTTACAATGTGAAATGCAGCCATGCAGGTACTTTAGTCCCATATATTCAATAAGATGCTGAATCCTGTGCATGAATCTCAATGTAACATGAAAGGCTTCAGTATTACCAGTGTGAAAATTGTATGGCTTCTGCTGCTTAGCAGATTGAAATTTGTGGATCCAACGTGTCTATGTTCTGGAAGTGGAACAAACACAATAAACTCTAAGTAAATATGTCAAGTGCTCTAGGCATAACATAAAAAAACCTAGTGATCAATAAATTCCATATTACCACTTACTAAAAAGGGTAATTAGATATAAATCAAGTTGCATTCTGAGAAATGCAAACCAATGTTGCATATCTCTTCAATAAATAACTGGCACATCAATATAAGTACAGGTAATCACTTAACTTAGATGCAGTTTTGGTTCACAATGAACTTTGAACACCACAAGATCTTACTCCTATTGATGAAAGCGAGACAAGACACAAATCTTCACTCAAGAAAAAGGAAAAAGAAACTTTCGTAATTCATTAAAAAACTTGGCCACAGGGAGAGTTTTGAATTCATAAATAAAAGGTATAAACCTGCTGTATCTATAATTGTTTACAATCATACTGATTCACAAGAATAAGAAACCAAGCATATCTTACAGGAAATCATTTGTTAGGTGGAATTTTGTTTTCCATTATTGATTCCCACTGCATTTTGTACCATCAACTATGAAGTATGCATGTTGTAGCTTGTTATATAACTAATTCATAAAGGGATACAGGAGTGGGTAAGAGTTTGCTATATAAGGATTTTCCAATAAAAAAACTAATCATTCTCACATTCTTTTTTCCCTGGTGACAGGTGCTGTTAGTTACAATAGTGATCCTTAGAGCATCTCTTAAACTCACTCTCTAAATCATCATTTGGAGAGCCATTTGTATAACAATCGTTTTCTATATTTTTTCACTCTCCAACAGCTTTTCTATATCTTATGCGCATTCTAGAGAGTCATTCTTGCTCTCTATCTTTGGCTAGCGAGAAATCCGGAATAGATGATGGTTATATTTAGATAAGCAATTAAAGAAGCTGTTGAGAGTATTTTTCTATCAAAATCTCTATTCCTAACAATTAGGAAGGATATAGAGTCTCTTGGAGATGCTCTTATGGCTCAGCGACCAAGAGGCCACGGAATTCAATGGTGGTAACCCCACAAATGAAGCCTTAAGGCTTATATTCTGATAGTAAAGATACTGAAATAAACAAAGAATTAAACCATTAAGGTAAAAAACCTTCTCCAGCTGCAATAAGGGACAAAGCATGTGCAGGAGACAACACCACTTCTTCTTTTATGCCCTCAACAAATGTTCCCTGGTAATAAACAATCCATTGTACAGTCAAAACCATCATATGCCATAGTCATATTCAGCAATTTGCAGCCTATGTGTTAGTTGCCATGAAATCAATTTGAGATTCTATTCAAAATTTAGATTTGAATCTCACTAGTTAAGACTGTTGCATGTATAGACTTCAGATACTAATAAAAATATGTCAAACCTGAAGATCCTCCCTAATCCGTAAGTTCTGACCTGAAGGATTAAGAAGATCGTTGACAACCTATAAAACATGACCCTCTCAATCAATACAATATAAAGAAAAGCAGAAGAATCATATGCAAGATATGCAACTCCTAACTCTGAGGAAAAAAAACATCAGTAAACAAGGCAGGCATTTTGTAACTATCAAGATGATACTGCAAAATTACTAGCAATATGGATCAGTGAACTCCTAACTCTATGCTTCTATTCCATGCTTGTACCAAGGAGACACCATATAAGTCATAAGTCATATTGACGAATAATTTTTTTTTCTACAAACCCCTTTTCACCAACTTGGTAGTAGTTTCTTTTCCCAAGGTTCTGAAGCTATGAGCAGAAGAAAAATAAAAAGTGCATTAACCTAATGTTGTTCTTCTACAGTTTATTTTGGAAAGTAAACCTTGGTTGGGCTTGGCACCATTAAAACAATCAAAGGGCACAAACGTGAAAGCCCCTCCCCACTTCCTCCTTTGCTCTCCGTTTACTAGTATGACCAGACGAGTAAGCATAATTAAGGATGACTGACCTCATTATAGATTTCCAAGTATGATACACGGAGAAGAAACTCTCGGTTTGGAGTCTGTAAAGAAAAATAATTGGGTCGAGATGCAAGTGAATAGGCCATCAATCATGTAAAACCAAAGACTTCAATGAAGATGTTGATGTCAAACAATACCTCTTGTATTATACTAAATGCATCTTTCACAGCCAAAGGTATGATCCCCGGGGATCTTTGATCTCCCTGCTCATAAAAATAGTGTATATTGAGAAAGTAAGAAATGTTTTCTTTTTTTCTCGAACACGTAATAGATCTGTGTGTCATTGTATTAAGAAGAAAATCAGTCCAAATACAAGCCAACGAACGGCACCATTGGAAATGTTTTCAACCATGTACATGCTGTCAACAAATGATATGCTCAAGGCAAAGACAGCAGCTATCTTGTTTTAGGAAAGGGACATATGGCAAAACATTAGATTGCACCCATGGGAAGTCTACAAGAAAGCGACTTAACAAAAGGTTTAAATTGTATCTATTTTACTCCAGGTTTTTGCATGTTAATTGATAGCATGAAGCATACTTCAAAGCACAGGACTAGAAACATACACTCTACAGACGTAAAACTAAGTAAAGAAAAATATTGCAATAAGTTTTCCCACATGCATTGTATGTGTCTTCCCACTGCTTGTAACTCCATATGCGAATATTGTACCTGTGGCATTGAAGTGAAAATTATCAACAAGAAAAAGAAAACTAATCATGAACAATAACGAAACAAGTGTGCCATGATCTCATAAACTCTATACTAAAGCATTTTCAATCAATGAGCTTTCACATGGATTGACATTGTGCACCGATTCCACAACCTGCCCCAAACATTTAGTAAAAAGCAATCAAACAAATAAAAAACTGTAGATTACTCAAAAGTTTCCCAGAAAATAACATTGATTCTCGTAAGCATGTTAGACTGTTATTCAAAGGGAAAATACTACATGGACAAGAGAACAGAACTTCAATTACCATTTATTCCCTCCATGGCACCACTAATAACATGCAGAGCTGCAGCATCATATATGTGTCGGGTTGTTGTAGTCGGTCCGAAGACTCGATCTGCATATGAATTTCATATTAGCCTCAGACGAAGAAATATTAAGTGAAAAAAAGAAGCAACATGATTTTTCTTCCATCCCTATGTATTTGATATTTAAGTACTGTCTTCCATACTAAAATTATAAAGTCCAGTAATATCGTCATCCACCTGATGACCTGAATACACTCCTGAACCATTTATGCTGAAAGCTACAGCTAGGTGAACCGTTGACTAGTAGATGTTAATTCTCGGCCTCAAGAAATGCATTCACTTGCCACATCTCCACTAGTCAGACTCATAAATCACTCTTCTCAAAGAAAAAAAAAAGAAAGAAAGAAAGAAGAAAAGAAAATGTCACAAATTACTCATTCTACTGGCGGTGTAGCATCTTGTGATGCTACAAACTCGCATTTCCACTTGAAAATTGATGGAACCCATCAAATCTCAAAGCAAGCACCCATACGAATGCTTCGATAAACAGAAGTGTGATCCATCCATCCCCGGAAAACCCCGGAACAGGTATCAGGAAAACCCGGAACAGGTATGAGGCACAGGCACATACCGTACGCGTAAGCGATGCTGTGATTCTGCTCGCTCCGCACAATGGTGTCCCCATCCGCGTACCAAGCGATCTCTTCCCCCAGCCGAACCTCCCTCGAGCTTAACACACGTAGAAAACACCAACGAAATCAATCCGCATTGTCCAAAGCCGAACCCGGTCGAACAAATTGCAGCCGCGTGCGGCGAAGCAGATGACCCAACCCAACCTGAGCGGCCGGAACCGCACGGTGACGGTCACGCTCTCCTTGGCCTCGGGCGCGTCGAGAGGGAACTCCGCCGCAAGCCGCGGCGAGGTTGCCGGCGAGGTAGGCTGCGGCGAGTCCTTCCCCTCCGGCGCCGGAGAAGCATTCCGGTGCCGCGACGCCATGGCGACCGCCGCGGGCGGAGAGCCGGAGACCTAGCGGAGCGTGGTGGAGCTCGCCATTGGCGCGGGCCGCAATGGGTGGGTTGTAAACCGCAGGCGAGGCGAGGCGAGGCGCGCGTGTGCAGGCGGGTCGTTTCGGTTGGGCTCTCGGCTTTCGCTTGGCTTTGAAGGGATTACGGAGGAGAGCCGGGGTCCGGGGAGCGGGTGAAAAGCGCCTTTGTTTCTAGAACGAAGGGCATTGCCTTTTGGTTAATTTTTCAACCGCTTTTCTCAGCTTCTATTTTTTTGGGTTAATTTTTCAACCGCTTTTCTCGGCTTCTTTTATGCGGAGCCGCGGCGAAGTGCCGTGGTGTGGTGTGGTGCGGTGCCGGGACCGTGACCAGCGGTGGTGTGGGTGCACGCCCGGCCGTCGAGGGTGACGAAACTGACGTGTGGGGCTGCTAAAGTGCCCACTGGGGACAAGAACAGAGTTTTATTGCAATCCTGGACCGGGCCGTCGGTCCAACAAGTATTCTGGCCCTGTCGGTGGCACCATATGGTTCATCGGTACTATAAATTTTACCAGCACAAAGAGTTGGAGCTGACTAATTGATTTAATTTGTTTTTTTTTCAGTTATAAAGACGGAAATAACTCCATTCGGCTGTTACAAAAGCCGACTGATTTCAGCTGATTGAATAATGTTCTATGAAAGAGAATAAGCTAAAACAAGCTGGAAGTAGTTCAAACATACACAAGACAAAACCTTAGTGGTAAAATCTTGAACCAAAACACGTGGAGTACCATCAAAACCTTTGTTGTTGTAATAATGACTTAGGTTGTAATAAATAAATACTTTTCTCAAATGCACAAAAATGACCAGTTCTGATCATATTTGGATTATTGGATAATGAGTGCAATTATAGTAATCCAGATTATGGATTACAAGCCCTGTTCTGTTACTATGATCCAATTTTGATTCAAACATAGTTATAGTGAATGCAAACTCCCACATGATGATTTTTTCTTACCACGGTATCGAAAAGTCCATGCTTTCTATTAGTCCTTTGTGGGAGCTCCTCACAGAAAATGCCACAGACCTTCCTCGCGTGAAAGTCGATTTCCGTGTGACCTCTCCTGAACTACTACTCATCGTCTTCACAATGAGAACTTGAGCCGGAGGATCTTTCCTCCCTCATACAACTTCGGCAATTGCACCACAAAACTTGTTTAATATGATCTTGCAAGATTATAGCTCTAGATGTACAAATTTGGTGCACGCAAGCGCCTTCAACTAGCCGAACATATAGCTAAATCGCTTAATCATCTTTTAAATGTATATGGTGGCTAGAGCACAAATGTACGATCCTCAAGTCAACCACAACTTCTTCGAGCTCATACATACTCCAAATAGTGGGCCAAGAAGGTATACATATGCCCAAACTCGAGAGATAGCTCTTGCACCACATACACACATTCAAATTCTAATATATATATATATATATATGTGTGTAACCCCTAGCCCAAGCCCCTTCCCAGCCCACGACGTGGCCAAGAACTCGAGCCGGTCACCGTTGCCGGACGTGGCGGCGAACGCGACGGGAGAGGTCGCGGCTCCGCCCACGGTGAACGTGGTAGCGAAGGCGACGGAAGAGGTCCGGAAAGCAACTGTGCAGGGGCTGGGGCTGGGGCTGACCTCGGGAGGCGGTGCGGCGAGAGAGCAGTCGGAGGGGCGCCGCCACCACCGCGGAGTCCCATTCCGATGCGGCGGTCCACACAAGCCGCTCCAGGAACTCATCAGGCGAGTCTTCTTGGTTCCTCGTAATGGGTTGTTGGTGGCTTTCAGATTTTCTTTATCGCGTTCGCAAAACGTGTCTTTATTGCTTCAGATCAATGTGCTAACTTAACTTGTTTTTTGGTGCTGCTTGTTCTATACTAATCTGGTTTGGTTTAAGACTGTTTGATCTATATGTGATGTCTGCCTGATTGCTTCTGATCATTGTACTGACAAAAAAAATTGTTTCTTGCTGTTTTTTTCTTGGATTTGTTTAGGATGAAGGCATTGTGCAATCTCCATTTAAAGCATTAGGTCTTAAAAGAAAGGCAAGTGCGGAACCACAAAGGAAGAATCCATCTGCAACTGGTATTATGATAAGATGCAAGGTATGATCTTTATTTTTTCTTGCTTGTATTTTGAATAGTTGCCTGCTTTAGCTCCTTCTGCGTATTTAAGTCAAAGTGGTCGACAGGATAAATAATTTGAAAAGGAACAGAGTAAGAAAATCTTGATCATTTTTAAGTTATTTGAATGTTCCATAGATATCTGTCGTTCTGTCCTATACTCCATATTTATGTACTTTACCCTAGCAAGAGGACATATGGATGGAGAATGTAATATGATTGAGTTTGCCTTGTTATCGTTGTGGTTACTTCCCTAAGAAAGCTGTTGTTTCATCGACTAGCCCTAGAAATGATCATATGAAGGATGGCCGGAAGTTGTTAAGATCATCTAGTGGCAGTAAATGGAAAAAAAAATCCAAAGGTATCATATTTTACTTTCTTGCTTGTACTTAAAATGCTTGCATGCTTTAGATCCTTTTGTACTTAGTAGTGTAATGTACTTCAAATCAAATAAGTTAACAGGTTATGATTATGATTTGACCGTGAATAAAACTGTGATTAACAGGATACACATTTTGAAGACGATGATGGAAAAGAAAATTTTGAATTTGTCATTTAAGTCTTTTGGATGTTCAATATATTCTGTCCTATATCTAAGTATTTTACCCTGACAAGAGGACATAGGAATGAAGAATATGATATGATGGAGTCCTAATATTGTTGCCTGTTACCTTTGTTGTTACTTCTTTAAGAATATTGTTGTTCCGTTTAATAGCACATGGCCAGTCCTTTCGGAAATTTGCCTACGACGGACACTACGAAGGCAATGAACTTTTCAAGCACTGCAAGGACTACAGAATTGGATGCTTCATGTTCTGGCAATAGTAGGAAAACAAGGGCTCAAGGTTTGGATGTTGTCACCAAGAGGGGAAAACTCATGAATTCTGAACAATGTCTGATGAAAGGAAATGTTGTGAAGTGTTCGAATGCTTGCCGGATTGGTAAAAGTGAATGGGGTAACAGATTTCAACACAGATTTGGTAATGCAACTGCTTCTGGACCGTATTCAATCTCAGAAACACACAAGGTATCAGCTGACACTATGATTATCAGAATTCCTGGAGATGCACCAACAGTAGCACCTGAGAATCTTATCCTAATGGTCATTCACAGTATTGCTGATCTACTTGAATGTGACCCACAAACTACATTAGTTGAGTTTGGAAGTGAAATAAATGGAGAGGAATTAGGCCGTCTCATAAGGATAGCAAAAGTTTTGGAATTCAAGAACTTTGTGAAGAACAATACTCTGTTACAGGCTCTTCTACACTATGTCTCAAGCTTTTATGACGGACAACGCCAAGGCCGGAATCTTGATGAAGAAGCAAGGGAGTTGTTGTGTGGAAAGCAAAGATAGGGACTAACTGATTGATCATCGAACAGCAGAACAATCATGTAGTATAGGTAACTAGTAGCTGATCTATCGGAAAGAATATCAGACAGACTAATGAGATAGTATGTGGTACTTGATGTTTCCCAGATTATAGTATTGTGGATAATGTTCATTGCACTATTATTCTTTTGCGCGTCATGGTAAAATTCCTATTCTTGTTGGGCGAAAGAAAGTTTGATACGTACATCATATATAACAGTCATGTATTTCTTTCTTTATGATTGTTTCAATTATGAATGGAAGCTTCTATGGAAAGATTGGTTAATTATTTGTGGTAGCCGTGCTATGCAGATCGGTCAATTTTTTTGAGTGTGACCTTACATTTTAAGAATCTTGAAGAGTCAACATATATCTTAACTAAACTTAACATTTGTAATGTCAACTAAGTATCATTTATCAATTATATTTTCGTAGTATATATTTGATATCATAAATCTTTATAATTTTCTCTATATTTTTAGTTAAACTTAGATGTTTTGACTTTCAAAAGATTTTGTAATGCCTTATAATTTGAGATAGAGGGAGTATAATTCAATCAAAAGTAATAAATAATTTTACGAATCTTGATGTATAATTTCAGTCCAATAAATCTTTCTATCAACCAGCACTACAACATATATAAAAAAATGTTACTAAATGAGCACTGATAAAATATAAAATGTTGTAATTGAGGGTCTGTTTGATATAGCTTATAACAGCTTCGTAAAGCTGTTGTGAGCTGTTTTTTTACCAACTAAAACAGCTTCATCTATAAAGCTTTTTCTCCCCCTCTCACAAAGATATAAAGTTGGGTGAAACTGAAAATAGTAGCTTATCACAGCTCTCTCCTCCATTTCTCTCTCATATTCATAAATAAAGTTGTTGGTGAAGCTGTTTTGTCAAACACTTTTTCTAAAATAGCTCAGCTTCACCTAAAGAGTTGTTCATGAAGCTATTTTCTAAACAAACAGCTTCACTAGTGAAGCAGAGCTGTACCAAACAGACCCTGAATGATAAAGCTATTTTCCAACAGAAATTTTATCCTAGGGAAAGAGAAACTCGTGCCTCTTCCGCAGCCTGCCGCGTGTGCCTAAGGGGCAGGAATGCGAGCATTCTGAATCCAGGCGCGGCAGTCGCCGGCACCGGAGCACTGAGGCCGTCGACGCCCTCTGCATCGCGCCGACGCTTGGGGAGGCCCACGGAGGCAGCCACTCCTCTGCCCCTTGCGACCCCACCGATGCCGGCAACATCGGAGACTCCTCGCTGGCTCGACACGGACACCGATCCTGCCCGCCCGGCTGGGGCCCCTGGCCGTTCTCGCACGCGTGGTCGGAGCAAAAAAGGACGCCTCATTGCAGACGCAGGCACGCTTGGAGCCGTGCCCCAGAATGGCGAGCCCGGAGTCCCCGGCGCCACGTTTGAGCTGCCAGTAGCCGGACCTCGGAGGCAACGTTGGCAACATTCCTCCTAAGGCCTACTTTGGCAACTCAGGGTGATTCCCAGGGAAGAAAACGGAGGGGAAAGGAATTTTCTGGACATGCTAATCTCCTCTCCACCCGGAGGGGAGATTCCAGGTGGGGGTTATTTCCCTATGGCTGTTTGGAAACATCTTTCCCATAGATGAAAAGCATACGTGCAGCGGAGTTCCAGCACAACACAAACAAAGTTACGATCTCTCGGCCTCTCTGCTATGCATTTGCAAATACGGCACCGATGCAAGAAAAATGATAATATAATAATATGTGCATGCTCCTGCCATACCTTATTCCTATCAGGAGGTTCGTTTAGACAATGCATGGGGATATGATAATATGTTTTGAGAAAAAATGTACAATGAAGAAAAATTCGCTAGATGCACATAATATAACAAAGCAATGTGAGAATACCTGCATCAACGCTATAGAATAAATAAATTATTTGAATTACGAGTCCAATTCATGCAAAAGTTTGATTCAATAACCGAACAAGCTAATACTTTAATACATGAATCACAAATTCATCTCCATCCATAAATTCTTGATAGATAATAAAAAAAATGGAAGGAGTCTCTTCACTACTAAAAACTTGGACACAAAAAAATTATTACTTAAAACCCTTTTGAAAAGCTTGTCACATATTTATCTCTATCTCTACTACATACAATGCACCAAAAAAATATTTCTAAAGCCACACAACAAAATAACCCCCACAATCTCTCACAGTCATTATCTCTTCTAATCTTTACTAAGTACACCTAAAGTTAATGTACCTAATACCATGTCAATGTTTAAAATGAAGGGACGAGATTCGCTCTAATCTATAATCTCTCTTACTCACTCAGATCCAACGGATACTATGGTTGGGATCAATTCTCGTCACTCACCCGCATCCACCACGCGCGCGCGAGGCCTGACCGCCGCGTCTCCCGTCCTGCACTATTCTCGGCGCAGCCCCTTCAATTCCTTCCGCATCCATCGACGACGTCCATCCACCTTCCCAGCCACCCGTCCGGACTTACGAGGACGGGATTAGAGCAACGACGTCGGCCGCCCGACCGGACGCGACGAGGACGGCGCCGCGAATCCCGCCGCAACAACGCTGCCCGATCGCTGCGAGGACGGCAGCACTGCACCGCCCGCTGCAAGGACGCCGGTTGTCCGCCCGCACCGAAGCCTCGTACCCGCCCGCCACGGCGACGACGGTCGTGAGGACGCCGTCCGTCCGGCTGCTTGCCCACACGACGCCAGCCGCGGTAAGCATCATCGAGATTATGCTGGTTCTGTATGTTGGGAATGTTCCCAGACTAATCTCTTCAGTATGTTCTACTGCCTATCTACTACTGCATGTTCTGAATCTAGCAAGTAGGAACTGCATTTTTATTTTTCTGAAATTGGTGCTTCTTGGAATCCTTCTCAGTTGGTCAATCATGGGAGGCAAACGACCAACTCGCAATGCACTTAGCGACGTATCAAACATCATCGGCAGAGGTATGTTACTTGCAATCGCTCATGTTCAGTTTCTGGGAATTTTTAGCACAATGTGACACACGTTGTGCCTGCAGATGAGCCTGAGGATGAAGAAGAGAAAAAAAAGAGGGAAGAGAGGAATAGAAAACAATGTGAATATCGCGCACGGAAGAGGGCCGAAGAAACCGACGAACAAAGAGAAGAGCAGAATAGAAAGCAACGTGAGTACCGTGCAAGGACAAAAACACCTGCAGTACTAACGACGCCTGAACATGGTAATATACACAATCTGATCATGTATACTATTCTTCTTCTTTGTTTATACAATTGATGAAAAGTAACATGCTTGATTTTTATACACACAGAACCATGTGATGTAGACCCTATACCCGGTTGCACAGATGTTAACATGACAGAAGCAGTATGTTCCACCTTGGTGCCATCTCGGATGGGTATGTGCTCTCTGTCCATACAATTGGTTATCAAATATGCCTCTGCTACTGCTGTTTGATTGAGAACTAAAAGTTGCAGGAGGAAAATCACCACAAGAAACTGGTGTTGCAACCATTTTTCAAGCATTAAACAATCATGACAAAGAAAATTATGATCCAAATGAGACCACTGACTGGCTGCATAGGAATGATGAGTACGTCAGGAAACAAAGACCACCGTTCATGCCTTTGCTGACTGAAAGTTCAAACAGCACCATAACTAACACAGGTACGCTAACAACTAACTACAACATTGTAAATTTTCAGTGGTGGATATTGGACTAAATATATCTCTTGTAATGGGGATCAGGTGCGGGTTCAAGCACTGCCAAGCAGCTCATATTCCGAAGCTGGTACCTAAACATGGATGCGACAGCCAAGGCAAAATTGCTAGAACAAAGGAGGGACTATAAAAAAGCAAGATCATCTGAAAAGAACCGCCGAGCATGCCCTACTCTTGTCCAGGAACAGAATATTAAGCATATACCTGATCCCCATGTTCAGCCGTCACGTGTAGAGAAGAAAGATGAAGTCGAATTTGATAGTGCTTTATTTGAACCTACAAACCATCATTCTGATGATGAAGGTTAGTATATACCTGATCCCATGTTCACCATTATTCTTTATTGGCATTTTGTTCCATGGTTTCTGTTAATTTCAATCTCTCGTGCAACAGATCATCTACGTGACATAGAAGAAGAAGATGGTCCTATTGATTTTGAGACAATGCAGATCCTTGGTGAAGGTAACTATTATTATTCAAATAATTTGTTATTTGTAACCATGTGTTACGACTGCTATATTGACATATTTTACAATATAAAAACAGAATGTGCATTCCGGTCGTATCGTGTCACCAATGATTGCACTGGCAACGCTGCCGCTGACGATCCTTATGATTTCGTCTACCATAACTTGCAGCACCATGTTTTGAAAAAAGTTCATAACTTGCAGAAAGAGCACCATGTTTTGAAAAAAGTTCCTGACTGCCAATACTGTGGAGCCATGAGATTTGAAGGCGAACCACCGGGATTCTGTTGTAGAAAGGAAAAGATAAAAGTGTGTATTAGTTATGTACCTGCTAAGTTGAAGAGGTTGTTCACGAGTCAGGTGGATGCTGATGCAAAATATTTCAGAAAAAACATACGGTACATCAACTCTCACTTCTCATTCACGAGTCTCGGAGTTACACTGGACCGGAGATACTGCACCGCAGCAGGTACCGGCATATATACATTCCGTGTACATGGTGCAATGTATCATCGTCTGGACCATTTAGTGCTAGGATCAAAAGGGCCATGTCACCTGCAACTCTACTTCTATGACACAGAAGAAGATGATACATTGTCACACAGAGTGAAAAGGTCACTTGATCTTGATATAAATATCATAAGAAATGTGCTCAGGATACTACAAGAACATAACCCTTATGTGTAGACGTTTAATAGAGCTGGCTCTATTCCAAATCTTGGTGACTATGTAATTGAGCTCAACACTAATGTGACACCTGACCAACGAAGGTTCAGCCTCTCCTCCATTACTCACTATTTTTTTATTTTTTTTAATAGCCAACGACTATAATACTTCTTTTTTTAATGGGTGCATAACATTTTCAGGTATAACTAGTAATAACTTGTAGTACATTTCATTTTTTTTATCAAGTAGACATTTTATTCAGTTACAACAAATAAACACTTACCCTTATCCAGGAAATTGTCAGGCTTTCTTGTGTATAATTACCTAAAAAAGTGGTTTGGGGAAAGATTGCTGATCAACCCTGTGAGTATATATATTCTATGTGTATATTTGAATTATGCATATCAAATTAATAAGTTAACTTACTATGTGCTATTCACAGATATCAGATATACTAAGGACGGAATTTTTGGAGGGTATTTTGAAGAGTCATGCAAATGAATGTGAAAACTACCCTGAAGAACTCAAAAATCTACTTAGAATGCCTTGTTATGCATGAATATATTTTTGGACTATATTTATGGTCATATTCAATCGTCTAAGACAAAAACTATGTATTAAATCTTGTCATCTGGTTGTTTTAATTGCGTCTGTAATTTCAGATATTGTATTGTATACAACTGTGGACAAAAACTATGAAAAAATCTTCTTGTCTTCTTTTAAGTGCATCCCTTGATTAAAATCGTGGCAACGCACGAGCACTATACTAGTATGACATAGTGTTATGACTGGCATCCAGTATGCCACGAGGAGGCCCATTAGTGGCTAGCTTAGGCGCAGGACCTAGGGGCTAAAAGCCTATATTATCTTTAATTTTTTATTTCCATAATTAGTAGAGCAATTAGCTATATATAGGAGTTGTAATTCTCGTGGCCAGAATTAGGCAAGAGTATTATTATTACTCGGCTTCCCTTAGGGAGCCGCGAGATTTCCAACCCTAGTCGCCGCCCCTATTCTGTGCTCGCGCGACCACGGCGCCCAGAAGCCGTCGGGCGCGTCTCCTGCTTTGCCCCTCTCCCTCTCACAGCTATAATCTGCGCCCTGTTCACGGTAGGAACCGAGTTCCTATCAACCTGGTATCAGATATCTTTGGTTCGATGTCGCTTCCGTCCTCCACATTGTCGATCGTGCCGCCCAGCTCTGTTCCGTTGCTGTCCACCTCCGTGTCGCTACCATCCTCTACCACCACCGCCATGATTCCATTGTCCCCGCTGCCGCTAGGCTCCGCAGGAGCGACCGCGGCCAATGGCGGGCCGACAGTCCTCACGCCCGAGGAGGTCACGAAGGCCACCCTCGACCTGGGCCGCACGGTGGGAGAGATTCGCGCCTTCCTGGATGGATCAAATCACGTGCCGCCGCCTCCCCAACCGCAACTCCCACCACGGCCGCCGCAACAACAATTGCTGCTGCCGCCGCCGCCGTCCACCGCGATCGCGACGTCAGGGGTGGCGGCCCAGTACGACATGCCGCCGGAAGTGCACCTGTCCGTGCCAATCCCATCGGGTGTTATGCCAATCCAACAAATTCAGTTCCCGCCCTCCCCGTCCCCGCTGTCGTCATGGCTGTTCAATACGGCGCCGCCGACCGACTCCTCCTCCACGACGCAGCCATGGCTTCATCCACCGACCTCCGCCGGCATCGAGTCCTCCTACGGGGGTGGTTCGGCTTCGGGTATCCTCTATGGGGGCACCGACGGGCCGCTGTTCCACGGCAGCAGCCTGCCGTCGTTCCACCCCTCCTCAGCGTCAGTCCCGGACGGAGGGGGGCTTGTCTACGGGGTCCCTCCCAACTATGGTAGCGGCACGACCAACTATGGCACCCAGGGTGGCCAGCCGCCGTTCGGCTATGATCCGCAGGCCAAATTCTACAAGCTCGAGTTCCCAACCTACGACGACATCGCTGATCCGCTGAATTGGCCAAACCAGTGTGACCAATTCTTTCGCGGCCAGTGCACGTCGGTGACCAACCGTACCTGGCTTGCGTCATACCATCTCCGCGGGGGCGCGCAGACCTGGTACTACGCCTTGGAGCAGGACGAAGGCATGCTGACGTGGGAGCGTTTCCGTGAGTTATGTCGCCTTCACTTTGGGCCACCTCTAAATGGCAGTCGGCTGACTGAGCTCGAGCGGCTGCCTTTCGCCACGACCGTCCAGGGGTTCGCCGACCGCTTCCAAGCGCTTGCCTGTCATGCCCCGCACGTCTCTGCGTGTCAGCGGACTGAGCTCTTTGTCGGCGGCTTACCGGAGCACATCAGGGTGGATGTCGAGAGCCACCGCCCGCATGACTTGCAGACAGTGATGTACTACGCCCGCGCATTTGAGCGGCGGGCGGCTTCGACTCCTCCGGTGCTTCCTGCGCGCGTCGCTCGCCCGACCCAGCGGGCGGGTGTCCCTCAGGCGTGTGCACTAGGGGCCGGACCGGTTGCGCTCCCTCCTACAACGGGAGCAGGCGCCCCGAGCGGCCATGCCTTCCGATGACTCACGCCAGCCGAGCAGCAAGAATGGCGCCACGAAGGGCTATGCTACAATTGTGATGAGCCCTACGCCCCGGGGCACGTGTGCCAGCGCCTCCTCTACCTAGTAGCCGACGACATCATCGAGGAAGCCGCGCCACCACGAGAGGATGTGGTCGCGCCGGCTCTGCAGGAGGAAGATGATGCTCTCGAGGCCGATGTTGCTAATGTCCTTGCGGCTCCCTCCATGCTTTTGCAGGTATCCAAACGACAAACACCATGCTGCTCCCAGTGATGATCAAAGGGGAGCGCCTGCTGGCGTTGCTCGACACTGGCTCCACCCACAATTTTCTCAGTGGGGCGACAATGAGGCGCCTTGGGTTGGCTCCAGAGGGCGGGGAACACCTCTGCGTCACGGTGGCTAATGGGGACAGACTTCCCTGTGCGGGATCGCTCGGAACGTCCCCATCACCATCGAAGGGGAGACCTTCACCATCACGTGCGCCGACATCGACTTGGGCTGCTTCAACTTCATCCTCGGCTACATCTACCTGCGCACGCTTGGCCCCATTACTTGGGAATTGGCGGCCAAGACCATGGCATTCTGGCGAGGCAGACGCCGGATCCAGTGGCAGGGCGTGGGCGGCCCGGACCCCCCGAGCCGCCCCAGCAGGCTATGGCAGCTGCCGCCACTGTCCAGCAGCCCCTGTTGGATCACCTCCTCGAGCAGCACTCGACCATCTTCGACGAGCCGCGCGGCCTCCCTTCGGCGAGGCCGTACGACCACCTCATCCACCTGCTGCCCTTCACGGCCCCGGTTGTCGTCCGACCATACCACTACCCGTAGCTGCAGAAGGACGAGCTGGAATGCCAATGCGAGGCCATGCTCACCCAGGGCATCATCTGGCCGAGTACCTTGCCGTTCTCCGCACCGTGTTGTTGGTCCGCAAGGCGGACACGTCTTGGTGTATCTGCATCGACTACCGCACCCTCAACGCCAAGACGTCCAAGGACAAGTTCCCAATCCCAGTGGTGGACGAGCTCCTCGACGAGCTCCATGGGGCTCGCTTCTTCCCTAAGCTCGACTTACGGTCGGGCTACCATTAGGTGCGGATGCACCCCGACGAAATCGCCAAGACTGCTTTTTCACACGCACCATGGCCACTACGAGTTCCTGGTCATGCTGTTCGGGCTCTCCAACGCGCCAGCGACGTTCCAATCGCTGATGAACGACGTGCTTCGCCTCTACCTGCGGAGGTTTGTGCTGGTTTTCTTCGACGACATTCTCATCTATAGCTCATCGTGGGCGGAGCATCTGCAACACATCTCCATCGTCCTCAACGAGCTTCGGGCACACCACCTCCACCTCAAGCGCTCGAAGTGCTCGTTCGGGGCCACGTCCATGGCCTACTTGGGTCATGTCATCTCCATTGATGGCATCGCCATGGACGCCGACAAGGTGGCCGCAGTCGCAGCCTGGCCACCTCCACGCTCGGCCCGGGGCCTTCGTGGATTCCTGGGCTTGGCGGGCTACTACCAGAAGTTCATCCGAGAGTTCGGGCTCATCACGGCTCCCCTGACGCGTCTCTTGTGGCGAGACGTGTTCGACTGGGACACGGAGGCGGCGGAGGCCTTCCAGGCACTGAAGCGCGCCCTCACCACCGGGCCCATGCTCCAGATGCCCGACTTCGACAAGCTATTCATGGTGGACTGCGACGCTTTGGGCATGGGGTTTGGTGCTGTCCTTCACCAAGGCGTGGGACCTCTCGCCTTCTTTAGTCGTCCGTTCACGGCTCACCATCTCAAGCTTGTAGCGTACGAGTGCGAGCTCATCGGTTTGGTGCAGGCCGTGCGCCACTGGCGGCCATACCTTTGGGACAACACTTTCTTATTCGCACTAACCATTACAGTCTAAAGTTTCTCTTGGATCAACACTTGTCCACCGTGCCTCAGCATCAGTGGATCAGCAAACTCTTCGGCTTCGACTTCACGGTGGAGTACCGTCTCGGCCATCTCAACACCATGGCGGACGCCTTGTCTCGCCGTGACACAGAGCGGGTGGGTGAGGACACGGCGGGTGCAGCCGCGTGTGCTCTCTCGGGCCCCTCTTTCGCCTTCCTCAATGACGTGCGCTGTGCCACCAGGGAGGTTGAGGACGCCCAGCACCTGCTCCAGCAGGTGGCCGACGGGGTGCTGGCCGCCCCCTGGCGCTTCGATGGTGGGTTGCTGCTACATGGCAGCAGGATCTTCGTCCCCGACCACGGCGACCTGCGCCCCCAAGCGCTGCTACTAGCTCACTCGACCGGCCATGAGGGTGTCCAAAAGACGCTCCATCGCCTGCGCACTGACTTCTACATTCTGGGCGATCGTGCGCTGGTCCAGGACTGGGTGCGCCGTTGCAGTACCTGTCAGCGCAACAAGACGGATGCGTTGCAGCCAGCCGGCCTGCTGCAGCCGCTGGAGGTGCCCTCCCAAGTGTGGGCGGACATCTCCATGGACTTCATCGAGGGGCTGCCCAAGGTGGGCGACAAATCTGTCATCCTTACGGTGGTCGACCGCTTCTCCAAATACGCGCACTTCATCGCGCTCGGCCACCCCTACACCGCCGCATCCGTCGCCCGCGCCTTCTTTGACAACATCGTCCGGTTGCACGGGTTCCCCTCCTCCATCGTCAGCGACAGGGACCCGGTGTTCACCGGGAATGTGTGGCGTGACCTCTTCTGATGCGCCGGCGTCAAGCTGCGCATGAGCACGACTTTCCACCCCTAGACTGACGGTCAGTCCGAGGTGGTTAACAAGGTGATCACCATGTATCTTCGATGTGTCACAGGTGATCGTCCGCGTGCATGGGTGGATTGGCTGTCGTGGGCCGAGTACCGCTCCAACACTTCGTTCCACGCGGCCCTATGCACCACGCCCTTTGAGGTGGTTTACGGTCGCCCTCCGCCGCCCATCTTGCTGTACCAGCCGGGGTCGGCCCGTTCTGAGGCCGCTGTGACGCTTCTCCGAGACCGGGACATGATCCTGGACGAGGTGCGTCAGCACCTTCTCCAGGCGCAGGAGCTGTCCAAGAAGTACTACAACGCCGGGCACCGCGACGTGGAGTTTGCGGTCAGGGATTGGGTCTATCTACGCTCGCTCCATCGGACGGCTCAGTCCCTTGACCCTCGGGCAAAACGCAAGCTCGGCCCGAAGTTTGCTGGTCCGTTCCGTGTCCTAGAATGCATCAGTTCCGTCGCCTACCGCCTGCAGCTTCTGGAAGGCGCACGGCTTCACGACGTCTTCCACGTGGGGCTTCTCAAGCCCCACCGCGGCGACCCTCCTACAACAACCGGTGAGTTGCCCCCGGTCCTCGACGGCAGGCATCTTCCTACTCCAGAGCGCGTCCTGCAGGCTCAGTAGCATCATGGTGCGTGGCACCTGCTGGTCAAGTGGCAAGGCCTTCCCGACGACGACGCCACTTGGGAGTCCCTTCCGGAGTTCCGCGAGCAGTTTCCCGACTTCCAGCTCAAGGACGAGCTGTTTGTGCAGGCGGGGAGAGATGTTATGACCGGCATCCAGTATGCCAAAAGGAGGCCCATTAGTGGCTAGCTTAGGCGCAGGAGCTAGGGGCTAAAAGCCCATATTATCTTTAATTGTTTATTTCCATAATTAGTAGAGCAATTAGATATATATAGGAGTTGTAATTCTCGTGGACAAAATTAGGCAAGAATATTATTATTACTCGGCTTCCCTTAGGGAGTCGGGAGATTTCCAACCCTAGCTGCCACCCCTGTTCTGTGCTCGCGCGACCACGGCGCCCAGAAGCCGTCGGGCGCGCCTCCTGCTTCGCCCCTCTTCCTCTCAACGCTATAATCCGCGCCCTGTTCACGGTAGGAACCGGGTTCCTATCACATAAGCAATGCCATTATATATTCAGTACTCAAGTAGAGAGATTAAATAGCTCAAGGGCTTCTCAAATCATGTATTGCCTCCACCCAGAGCTATGCAAGTAACACCAGGGAAACACATTAGACACTTGTATTGTATACATGAAATAAGCATGTTCCCATGATTCTATCTAAAGTCTCTTGCAGTGAAACACAATAGCAAACGACCCTGTTCAGCTGGTCGTTTTTGCAGATGATAAGCCAGCTGACACTGTTTTTAACTGTTTTATTATGAGAGAAAAACACTATACCATGACTGATAAGCCAAGCAAACAGAGAGATAAACAATGGCTAGTAATAAAAAACAATAGTGTCGGTGTCTAAAATGGCGGGGTCTAGATAGCCAACGAGTAAATTTCTAAGCGTGTCGGAGATCAGATGGTTGCGCTCGGAGGACACAAGGGTTATACTGGTTCGGGCACGAACACCCTACGTCCAGTCTGCTGCGGGTCATGTTACCAAGCGTGGAGTGCTCGTAGAGGGGAGCTTCAAGCAGTTGGAGAGAGGGAAGCTGGTTCCTAGGTCTCGTGCGCGTGAGGTTCTTGGTTCTGGTGGTCGCTCGCGTGAATGCGAGTGTGTGTATGTTTCAGAGTGTCGAGAGAGAGAGAGAGATTGGGGGTCCATTCTCCCCCTTTATATGTAGGGAGAGATGGCAGAGTACAATGGGAGAGGGGGAGAGAACGTGGGCCCGACTTGGGCTGTCGTCTTGGGAGCGCTTTTGGGCTTCTGTTGCCTTCCTTCTTGGAGAAGATTGCGCCTGTAGGCACGCCGTCAGGACCCTGTTCGTCCTTGATGAAGCTATAGCCATGCGCCTTGCAATCGGGAACGTCACTATTCCTCGATTAGGGCATGGGCGGGGGTTGGCAGCACAGGGCCAGGCACCCCCGCGTTCCGTCGTATAGGGCCGAGGACGCCTAATTCCTGTTCAAGTGTCCGTCGAAGGTATGGCGCGGGTATAGCGAGTGTCAATAGGTGGCCAGGCAGCACAGGGGCTCATACCATAGGGTTTATACAGGGTTAGGCATGGCGATTCACGCCTTGAAACCCCATCCCTAAGGACGGGCGGTACTATGGACCTTTTGACGATAGGCTTGGGCACCACGGGTTGATCGTGGCGGTGATGTCTTCGGGAGGGGACGATATCGTCGGATGATGTCACGTTAGCTCAGGCGAGGCGGAAGAGCCCCCGAGGGTGGAAGCGTCACGGATGACCTCGCCCCGACTCGGCTGGGGCGGAGAAGCCTCCGAGGGTAGGTGGCGTCACGGATGATGTTACCCTCGCTCGGACGAGGCGGAAGACCCTCCGAGGGGTGCTGTTGTCTTGGTTGGTTGGGGCGAAGAGCCCCCGAGGGGGATGACGTCACCCCGGCTCGGACAGGGCGGAAAGCTTCCGAGGGTGATTTTGTTTTCGCGAAGAACAGAAGCCAGTAGGCATATATTTGGTTTACTTGTCTTACTTTCTATGTCACTCACTCCAATAATAGATGGCATGCACTGGCCATGGCATATTACTCAAACCAAGAGATGATGCAAAATGTTATTTCTAGAAGACACTGTTGCATGTGTATATACCTGGATATAATCCTGATGAAGCACTGCACCAGCAAAACCACCTTAGAACATGGTTGTCAACAGATAAGGCTAGCGAAATGGATCATTCAAGTACTAATAGTGTGAACAATCAAAACCACCTTAGTATTGGACCACTCTGGTACTATTAATGTGTCCTTCTATAGAAATATTTTGTTGATAGTGTGTTGGATCACTTCCATAGCACCATACACATTGCTACCTTTGATTGAGAGAAATCTAACAACCATGAATATACATGCAAGTCCATCCACATCGTTGTGTTGGCAGAACATATGCCACATAACTTCACCTCCTAACCATTCAGAAGCATAACTAAGATTCCTAATAGCAAAGGAAGAACAACAGTGTTGAAAGCAACCTTTTCCACTTTTCCAATGCATACAATGATTGTAGATATTAGAAGGGAAGATTCAAATAATATACTTAACTACAACTACAATTTAAACATTACCTCCACCAAGAGCACTGCAAGTAAACACAAGGAACATTATCAGTTAGAGACATACCAAAGTAAACAAGTCTTGCAGTATAGTGCCCGTGCTAACGCTACGGCTTTATAAAGTGAACATTTTTTTTTCATTTTCATGAACACCTCCCTGTCTATCTCAGTTTTGAAGATATCCATAGCATACTGAAAGTCCTTGTTTGGTTTTGGTAATTGAGTGACAACTTAGGTGAACTAATATGTGTTTGAGTGATATACACAGGAGATTAGTTCACATGAGTTTGTGTGATGAAGGAGCTTATTGCACATGAGACATGGCATGGAGTCATGTGGCCAATGTGGAGAAGATCAAGATGAGGCTTCGCTTGATGGACCAGTTTCAATTGTGAAGGGCAAGCGGGTGATGCTTGGCACCGATGGACCAACGCAATGGTGAAGAGCAAGTGAGATCAAGATCAATGAACAAACACAGTCATGTGATGATATGAAGTGGATCATATCATTTGGTGATAGGTTGGTGCATGTGTTACATCAACATTGAGGAGACGGAATGGAATGCGCAAGGCAAAGGTATATTTGTAGGGCATTTCATTTCACCAGTCATATGTATGTAGAGAAGTTTATGACCGGGTTTAGGATAGATGACCATACTATCAAGAGGAGCAAACTTGTTTGCATATCGGTAATCTCGTGCCACTTGAGCGATCTAACATTGCGATGCATTAGGATCAAGTGGCATGGTGAGTGCAAGTGAAAATCCTTTGAAAAATTATTGTGAAAATGCTAACACACATGCACATGGTGGTGTACACTTGGTGGTCAGGAGAAGAAACTTGAGGTGCTTGTGAGAAGTTATGAAGTGTATAGAGAGGAGAAAGTGTTCTCAGAGGAGCACCGAACACTACCCTAGGGGCACCAGACGCGTATGGTGGTAAACCCTAGGTTAGTCTGCGTGTTGCGTGAGCACCGAACGCTGGCTGTGTCCGGTGATGGGTCACTAGACGTGTCCAGTGTGGGTTGAACCTCTATGTGTCGATTCCGAGGGGAACCAGATGTTGTGCATTGGACGCAACGCGTGAAGTGGTTGTGCATCCGGTGCATGTGAGAGATGTGCTGACTGTGAAGCACTGGACGCTCGGTGAGTCCGATGAGGGTTCATTAGACGTGTCTAGTGTGAAATTTTCATCTCTAGAGCTCTCTATGTTGTCACCGAACGTTGTGGCGTTGTGAGTCCGATGCTACACCGGACGCGTCTGGTGCATGCACAAAGAACGTGAGTCCATGGAAAAGTTGTGCACCAACGGTCGAATTCAAACAGCTAGTACACGTGTTGTCGGGCGGTACAATGGACGCTATCATCGGACGCATCCAGTGCAACATCAAGGTGCATCCAGTGCATACGCAAAATGCCCAGTGAAGGGGTATTTTTGGAGGTGTCGCCACGAGTGTGTTGTTTAACACCACAATGGCAAGTTTTTCTCCTCCCTCTATATATAGAGGGGTGGCCGACCCTTGGGAGGGTTGAGCACCTTGGGGATGTGTTTCCCTTAGTTGTGCTTGGCTTAGGAGCCCTCTAACTCACTTGTGCTTGCTAGTGTGCGAATCGGCCAACGAGTCATTCCAGCCAACACCACTTTCCTTTCTTGCATCTTGTATTGCCTTCTAGCTGCCCTTCAACTCCTTTTCCTTCCCTTGTAGCTGTTGCTTTGTGAAATGTGCTAAAGGATACATTTGGTTGAATTTCTCTGAGATACTTCCCCAACCCTCTCCACTCCATCCATTCTGACCCCTGAATATTGGGATGTTCACATGGTCTTTCATAGTGTCAACAAGATCTTTCTCATATCTGTGGTTCCAGATAGCTCTTCCCTTTGACATTGCTGCAGGAAAAATGAGATGGTGATACACAAATGTTGCATCGTAGAATGTATTATAGAAATACATAACTCATAAAGTATGAGACAAAATATTATTTAAAATTGTGGAAACATGGTATTACAGAAATACATAACACTAGTAAATTAGAAACAAAGTATTATAGAAATACATGACTCATAAATTAAAGAGATACAAAGTATTATTTAAATTACATTCCAAAGACTACTATACTACACATTGTAGGCAGCCCACATCTGATGGCTATTTGGTCTCGTAGGGTATTTCCATCGTTTGATTCCATCTCACTTGGGTAGTTAGTGTCTCCCTATGGCATGTTGACATAATTTGATAGGTTGATATTATTAGGTAGGATGTCTAGCCACTCTTCACTCCCGTTCAACCCTCTAATGATGTTGTGAAACACAGTAGCTGCTGCTAGAATCTTAACTTGACAGTTAATTGGGTAATGTGTCCCCACTTTAAGAATTGCAAACCGCTTTTTGAGAATCCCAAAGGCCCTCTCAATGTGATTTCAAAGAATCGCATGGCGATGATTGAACAATTACTTGTAGTTAGCATATGCATTTCCCCTCTGGACACGTCTCCTGAAGTCGTTGAGATGATACTTAACTCCTCGATAGGGAGCAAGGAATGATGGTGTGTTTGCGTATCCACTATCTACAAGATAAAATTTCCCAGTCGGCACAGTAACTCCCTTTCTTAGAGCAGAACACAATACTGATCATGCTGTACCCAGACGCCATGCATGATTGCAACATCACAGAGGACCTGATGTTAAAGGAGTTCGAAGCCTCGCTCATCGGTAGTCGGATCGTGGCGTGACCTTCCCTTGAGCGCCTATTGTCACCTCCCGCGCACACTCAGCTACAAGATGAGGCCCCGACGATGGCGGTTCCCGAGCTGATTGATGGAGGTCTAGCAGTGATCTCCTATGAGCTGCGGACACCACCCCCACAGCCCCATCCAATGGGCTGTGGACTTGCCCAAGACACGCTTGAAGCACAGCTACCCACCAGGCTTCGGACCAGTCGACCTCACGATGAATCCACCAAACGCCGCCTCCATGGCTTCATCAACAAAGTGACGCGTAAGAGGGACTCACCGCTAATTCATGAGCCTCGCAAGCAGCCTCCTGCTAAGCTAGTGCTGCCGTGGCGGAGCAGGCGGTTGGTGGTTAGAGCCTCTCTCGGGTACCTTCTTACAAGCGAGGTGCGGTGTTGATCATGCAACATATGGGCTACATTAAGGGTCTATCGGCGCCATCGGCTTCAAAGCTAGAGGCTTTTGACAAGCTCTTCGATGGAAATCTGACTGCGTCCAACGCCGAAGCGCTGGACGTGCTCTTCCCGACCGTTGGAAATGGCTCGTCTAGGCAGCCGCGAAGACGCAAGGCCACATCCTAGGTTGCACTGCTGTATCAAAATTGGTTGTTTCATTTTATGTAATATCGAAACTAGAGATCCTTTGCTAGGATGTTCCACCTAGGGTTGTGTTAGGACGGCCTCTTTTGACACTTCCTAAAAGCGTGTTATACGTTTGTTTAAACTCTTCTATTTAATATAATGATACACAAATCTTTTTATGTATTCGAGAAAAAAAATAATTGCATTGGCGTCTAGGCTAACATTGATCGACAGATTGATCTCTTGATATGTACTGCCTCTAGCGTCTAGGCTAACATTGATCGACAGAGTGATCTCTTGATATGTTATTAATTAGTTGTAAAGACTCATATTAAATTGAGAACATATAAAATATAACCCGAGTAAGCAGGCTCGCTCTCGTTCAAACTCTCCATCCTCTAGAACTATAGTAGTATGTGTTACACCTACAGTTTGTTGAATACACATACATCAAATTCCAAGAACATCGTGCCCTTGTGCTTGAAATCAGGCTCACAGGCGAGGAGGGTGTCTTGAAGCCCTCTAACACAAGTCAAGACTGCTACTTTATGTTTAGTCTCAGCCATTCGATTTGGCTGATAGGTTCCTCTCTAGCTTCAGTAACACCTGGAAACATAAAACCACTACTAGAGAACAGGTTTTTTGGTCGATTTCCAAAATGAGCTTTAGTCTTAAAATTTTTTGTGTTCGCCTAAAGGTTCAGGACCTTTAGTCTCCGTTGATAACACCAACCGGGAATATAGATAGACCCTTTAGTGAGGTTGGTGTTACGAACCGGGGACCAAAAGTCTCTCGATGAGTGGGTTCAAAAGAGAAGAGTCTCATTTATTGAAAGACGTGTTCAATAGGTGGGGTGGTTAGCTACATGTAAGGAAGTGTAGGAGGTCTTGGGTTCTAATCTCATGGGTTCTAGTTTTGGTTTTAACGGGAAGGGAATACCTTTAGTCCCGGCCGGTTCCCAACCAGGACCAAAAGCCATCTATGTAGTAGTGAAGAGAAATACCCAAGTTTTAGTCTTATTAAGCCTACATGACACAATGTAACGTGAGAGGGCTACAATTTCAGGACTGCAATATCAGCTAAGGCAAAAGCGAATTACCCTCCAGTGTTATCATTTTTTTTAATTAGAAGGGAATACCTAAGCCATCTCTGTAGTAGTGAAGGGAAATACCCAAGTTTCAGTCTTATTAAGTCTACATATGACACAATGTAACGTGAGAGGGCTACAATTTCAGGACTGCAATATCAGCTAAGGCAAAAGCCGAATTACCCTCCAGTGTTTGTTATGCGCACTGATAAGAAAATTTGAGTTTCGATTATTCACCAATACAGATACTACACAATAAATATATATCAATTCTGGCCAGCGTTCTGCAGATTGCTGTTGCTATCTGAAACCTCGTGCTCTTTGCTTAGCTTCATCACAGAAAACAACATGGTAGTTAAGTCACAAGTCTAAATTCACAATTCCAGCAAATGTTCTATAGAAGAAGATTACCAATTGTAGAACGAGAGTGATCAACTGGACAGATTGTATTGATCATGTATGAATACATTTATAGAGTACATCGAATGGCCAGTGGCCATGGCGGCGCATGCGCGAGCGGGTGAGCGGCCTAAGCGGAGGCGTGGGCGCCGTGGAGACCGGGCTCGCCATGCGATGATTGAGCGCGCTTTGTGGGCCTACGGTCGCGGCGAGTGCGTGACGTGCGCGAGCGGATGAAGACGCTGAAGACACGGTCAGGATTCAGCCGTTGCTGATCGTGGTCCGCTGACACCCCCGCAGTCTCAACGTTGGGCGCTAGTACGACGGAGAGGCTGTCCCGGAAGTCGAAGAACAGCGCCGATGGAAGACCCTTGGTGAAGACATTGGCAATTTGTCGCGCGCTGGGAATGTGAGTGACCCGGAGCTCTCCAATGGCGACCTTCTCCCGTACAAAGTGTATGTCCAGCTCTATGTGTTTGGTGTGTCGGTGATGAACCGGATTGCGCGCCATGTACACGGACGAGATGTTGTCGCAGTAAGCCACTGTTGCCGACGAAACTTTGCACAGCAGCTCACCAAGCAGATGACGAAGCCAGGAACATTCGGAGACGGCGTTGGCGATGGCGCGATACTCCGCTTCTGCGCTCGAGCTAGACACCGTCGTTTGCTGCTTCGAGGACCACGACACGAGGGAATCACCGAAGAAGACACAGAACCCAGACGTGGAACGCCGGGTGTCCAGGCAACCGACCCAGTCGGCGTCGGAGTAAGCTGTGATTGTCGGTGTCGACGCAGTGCGCAGCTGGTCGCCGAGTGTCATCGTGCCCTTGATGTACCGGAGGATGCGTTTGAGCATCGTCTGATGAACGTCGCGCGGCGCGTGCATGTGGAGGCAGACTTGTTGCACGGCGTAGGCGATGTCAGGGCGACTGATCGTCAGGTACTGTAGAGCGCCGGCGATGCTGCGGTAGGTGGTGAGGTCGTCAATCAGTTGGCCATCAGTAGCGGACGTCTTGGGCTTGGTGTCGGCTGGCGTGTCGACTGGTTTGCAGTTCGCCATGCCGGCACGCTCAAGGAGGTCTTCCGCATACGAGGACTGCGAAAGAAAGAAGTCGAGCGGAGTACGCTGCACATTGATGCTGAGGAAGTGGCGCACCGGTCCCATGTCCTTGATGGCGAAGGCGTCGTGGAGTCGCGCGACAATGTGTCGAAGGAGTGGAGTAGTGGACGCCGAGAGGATCATGTCATCGACATATAGTAGTAGGTACGCCGTCGCGCCATTCCTGTGGTAGACGAACAGGGATGTGTCTGCCTTGGACTGAACAAACCCGAGACTAGTAACATGACTGACAAATCGATCAAACCACGCTCGCGGAGCTTGACGAAGGCCGTAGAGCGAACGCGAAAGAAGGAAGGCATCATTTGGTCGGCTAGGGTCGACGAAGCCAGTCGGTTGCTGGCAGTACACCTGTTCCTGCAGATTGCCATGGAGAAAAGCATTGGAGACGTTAAGCTGATGCGCTGACCAGTTGTTCGTGGCCACGAGCGTCAGCACGGTGCGGATGGTCGCCGGCTTGACCACCGGCGAGAAGGTTTCACCGAAGTCGACGCCGGGGCGTTGATGAAAGCCGTGTACGACCCACCGAGCTTTGTAGCGCTCGAGGGTGCGGTCAGGATTCATCTTGTGCTTGAAGACCCATTTGCCGGTGATGAGGCGAGCTCCGGGTGGTCGTGGGACGAGCGTCCATGTCTTGTTGGCCAGCAAGGCATCATACTCCTTCTTCATGGCGGCATACCAGTGGGGGTCCTTGACGGCAGAGCGGACGCTCCATGGGACCGGAGAGATCGCCTCGGTGACCGCCATGGCGTACTTGGGATTTGGTTTGTGAATTCCCGCACGAGCGCGAGTGATCATCGGTGGTGACTAGCTTCAAGGCCGGGCGTCGTCACAGGAGCCAACGGCGAGCTTGGCGCAGACTCGGGTGACGAGGATGCCCGGGACGCGCTGCGTGAGGTAAAGGTACTTGACACGACGGGATTCGTGGTAGACGGAGTAGTGGGTTGTGCGATGGCGACGTTGTGCCGTTGATGTCGTGGGTGAGGCAGCGTCGGGCGTGGTGGTGCTGGCGGCGATGGCGATCGGGAATGCACGGCGCGATGTGAAACACGACCCGCCCTGGAAAACTGCATTGGTGAGTTGAAGGCGACTTCGGTGTCTGGTGCGGCTGGTGTTGGCGCGTCGCGGAAAGGGAACACTGCTTCGTTGAACAAGACGTGCTGCGAGGTGATGACGCGACTAGACGTGGGATCGTAACAACGATAGCCGCGGTGGTCTGCCGGGTAGCCGATGAAGATGTAGGCGATGGACCGCGCTTCGAGCTTGTGACGTGTAGTGGCGATCATGTTGGGGAAGCACCGGCAGCCGAAGACGCGAGCTCGGAGTAGACCGGTGCCGTGCCGAAGAGCAGCTGGAAAGGCGTAGTGGATCCAGTAGCTCGACATGGTCGCCGATTGATCAGGTGTGTCGTCGTGGCGAGTGCCTCGGCCCACAACGCCACCAGCGCTGCATTATGGATCAGAAGAGTGCGAACACAGTCATTAAGTGTGCAAAGTACACGTTCGGCTTTCCCGTTTTGTTGCGACGTGTAAGGGCACGAGAGACGAAGCTGAGTGCCAAGAGAAGACAACAGAAGACGCATGGCGTTGTTGTCATACTCGCGGCCATTGTCAGTCTGGAAGGCGAGGATTGGCAAGCGAAATTGAGTATGAACATACGCAACGAAAGAGCGAATGGTAGGAAGAACATCTGATTTATTGCGAAGAGGAATTGTCCAGAGGTAGTGTTTAAAATCATCAAGAAAGACAACATAGTACTTGTATCCCGAATGACTATACATAGGAGCCGTCCACACATCTGAATGAACTAACTGAAACGGAAAATAGCTAGGTGTTTGGGATGCATGGAACGGCAGGCGAGAATGTTTACCCAGCCGACATGAGGAGCAAGAATGCCCATTAGTATTGTTACAACGAAAAGAAAAATTCTGAAGAACTTGATTGGTAACTGGAAGTTCGGGATGTCCAAGTCGCTGATGCCACAGGGACGCTGCTGATGAAGTGTGAAGGGCTTGATGATGTGGAAGGCGTAGAGGGTAGAGATCACCGGTGCTGTTACATCGGAGCATCTCCGCCTTGGAATGAAGATCCTTGATAGAAAAACCAGAAGGGTCAAATTCAATAGAAACAACATTATCGCGAGTTAAGCGCCGGACAGAAATCAAGTTCTTAATGAGTGATGGAGAAATAAGAACGTCATTGAGATGAAGTGGAGAAGGGGCAGTCGGAATGAGTGTGTGTCCTCGGTCTGTTGCCGACATGCGAGCACCATTTCTGACCGTGATGACAGAAGAAGATGAACGAAGAGAGGTGGGTGAGAAGTTACCAGGCGAAGAGGACATATGGGACGTCGCCCCGGTGTCAAAATACCACTCAGAGGCACTAGGCGGCTGTTGTGGCGTGCCGGATGCCTGGAGCGCTACATAGAGAGCACTGGGGTCGAAGACGTTGGAGTTGTTGGAGGCGGCCGTCATGGCTTGTTGTGGCTGGAACGGAGGGCGAGGACCCAGAACGCCGCCACCGGGGCACGGAACGGCATGGACCATGCCTGAACCATGCCTTGCCAGGGGTTGTATCCGGCGGCCCATGGCGCGGAAGAAGTGTTGGAGTTGCCGGCGTTGGTGCTGGCGTGGGATCCGCCACCGCCATTGTTCCGGCCACCGTCGTTGCCGCGACGGCGATCGTTGCGGTTGTTGTTGCGGTTGCCGCCTCCGGTGCCGTTCCCGTTGTTACCGTAGCCGCCGGAGCGATTGTTGTTGCGCGGCGCGGAAGATCCGGAGGAGGCGTCCTTGGAACCAGCCGCGGATGAGGAGGATCCACCGTTGGTGGCTCCGTGAGACGCGGTCAGAGCATGACCCGCCTCAACAGAGGCGTCATGCTGGACGCTGAGCTCCTCCAGGATGAGGAAGGAGCGAGCGCTCTGGAAGGTGTGCGGCGGCGACTTGGAGGTGATGACGGGCTTGACGTATCGGAACTTGGGGTTGAGGCCGCGCAGGAGGTTCAGCACCTGACTCGGCTCGGAGACGGCGTGGCCGATGTCGCGCAGTTGGTCGGCGATCCACTTAAGTTTGGTGCAGTATTCAGTGATGGACAAATCACCTTGCACCATGGAACGCAGCTCAGCCTCGAGGTACACCGCGCGCTGCATCTCATTGTCCTGGAAGAGACCCTCGACGGCGTGCCAGAGGGTGAATGCATCATGGCGGTCACGACGGACGATGTCGAAGATGCCCTTGGAGACGGTGGCGAGTATCAAGTTGACGACGCAGGCGTCCACCATGCGCCACTCGCCATCGCGCTCGTCGTTGGGAGTCGTCGAGCGGACATGGCTCTTGATGCCGAACTTGCCAAGGGTGGAGTCGAAGAAATGACGCCACTGGCCGAAATTGCCATCGTCGAGGTCGAGGATGACCGGGACGTGGTGGCGGATGGAGAGGGTTTGGATCTGGGAGGCATGGACGGGGACGGTGTCGAAGCCATCGTCAGAGTCGGAATGATCGGAGGAAGAAGCCATTGGAGCGGAAGAGGAGGCAAAAGGATTTTGGAGGATCGAAGAAACTGCTGATACCATGTAGAACGAGAGTGATCAACTGGACAGATTGTATTGATCATGTATGAGTACATTTATAGAGTACATCGAATGGCCAGTGGCCATGGCGGCGCATGTGCGAGCGGGTGAGCGGCCTAAGCGGAGGCTTGGGCGCCGTGGAGACCGGGCTCGCCATGCGATGACTGAGCACGCTCTGCGGGCCTGTGGGCGCGGCGAGTGCGCGACGTGCGCGAGGGATGAAGACGCTGAAGACGCGGTCAGGATTCAGCCGTTGCTGATCGTGGTCCGCTGACACCAATGATCACAAGATTGGGTAGAACCAGTTTCTACACGGAGAGTCAAATCATCAACCAAAAGGTCCAAAACATTGCCTGCACTTCAGGTGTGTGACTACCTGCAACTGCAACCATTTTACATCAGAAGAAATATATAACAAATACAATAAATATGACTTAATAACCAGCATGCATGTTATTACCTGAGCATCTGAAATTTTGCATGTTATCTCCAGCTCTACTATGCACTCAAGCAAAGATGGGTATAAAACATTTGATTTCATAGCCCAGGTTCCATGACTATGTTGTCTTAATTCTTGCCAGCTGAATTGTTTCAGTACCTTCCGTTCTAACTGAGTTCAAATCGTTGCTACTAGCCTAGCTAGGCTGGCCACCCAATTCAGCCTGGACATTCGGGTTACCCGATTTTTTCGGGTTGGATAATTCGGGTAGTTCAAAGTTCGAATAATGAAAACTGTTACTCGATATTAGCTTTGAAAAAACACTACCCGCAATTTCGGGTACCCGATAATTCGAGTTCGGATACGGTATTACCGGATATTAGAATTTACGGAAGTCAATAAAGTAGATAACAATTTAGTAGAAATTTATATATAATTTCAGCACCAAATATATAGAATTTCAACAACAATTTGTAGAGAATAATATATTATAGTCATTTGTTTAAGAAAAGAGAATTATATTTTAATAAAATGATAAGTTCAAGTGTTCAGCTAACAATACATGATAAATATAAAGACGGGTACAAAACTTTCGATAGTTTAGGTATCGAGAGATATTACCCGAATTATCCTAACTAATTTTGGGTAATCAAAATCATTATCCGAATTTAGGATCGGGTACCTTGGGTCCAGGTCCAAGTAATAAGTATAGGGTATTTTGGCCAGGTTGACACCCAATTCGAGTCCCCATTCCCTAACGGAGTCGCCGAGCGGCGTGGAAGCGAGATCAGGCCGGCGAGCCGGCGACATACCATGGTGGAGAACTGGAGAATGGAGAGATAGCGACGGCGGCGATAGGCAGACGGGCCGGCGGCGGCAGCAATGGATACTGCCAAACTCGTGTGGTTAATTTAGCCGAGGGCAAACCGGAATCCGTTTCCTAAACTCCTGGAGCAGCAACGATATCATGTGTCGCGGCTGCTGCCTGCCTGTTCTGAATTCTGATTCCCCGCGTCCGATTCGACTTCGAGCGAACGCGAACTTGCCTATATATATATATATATATATATATATATATATATATATATATATTGTACGGAGTACATATCACATTAATGAATAGAAAGGTCATCACGCGCCTCGTGCCGTGCCTCCTGTCCTGATTACCCGATAGAGGCAAGGGGAACCAGCCAGCAGCCATGGCGAGGATCAGAAGGTCGCATCGGAGCGCATGCCCGAGCTCGTCATCAGATCACGGCGGCGTGGACCGCCTGTCCGCCATGCCCGACGATCTGCTCCGCCTCATCCTTGGCCGGCTCGACACCCGCACGGCGCTCTCCACCGCCGTGCTCGGCAGACGCTGGGCCCGGCTCCCGCGCGAGCTCCACGCGCTCCAGCTCAGGGTCAGCGACATCCTCCCGCGGCGCTACCACCGGCACCGGGCCGCCCTTGCCTCACGCCGGCGGCGCAACCACCGCGCCACGGAACACGATGCTGCCTCTGCCGCGAAGATCGACACCCTCATCGCGCGCTGCGAGCGCCGCGCCATGCGCGCCTTTTCCGACGGCGTCGCCGGGCTCCTGGAATCCGGCTCCGACGACGGTGACCGGCGGTGCGCCAGGAGCCTCTGCCTAGAGTTCTTTCCCACGGAGGAGTCCAGCTGCGTGGACCGCCTCATCACCACGGCGATCGGCACTTGGGGAGTCGAGGATCTCGAGGTCGTCTCCAGTCCACCGCTCGCCAACCATTACCAAGACAACGGCGACGGCCCCGCCGCTGCCGACATGTACCCTTCCCCCCACCACTGCCTCGACGACGAGCTCCACCGATCGCGCCTGTGCAGTGTCAGAACTCCGATGGAGGAAGACAATACACACGCGAACACGAATTGGACACGATGATTTGGTGCTGCAAAGCGGCAGCTTTTCTGTTGATTGGTACTCTCTATATAAAGGGAAAAACATACTATGTTTACATGTCTCTAAATAAGAAAGAAATCACCGGCTTGCTCGGGATTGATGGTTGCCATCCAATTCCCTGGGCCATGCCAACTATGGCGCTAATTCCCTGCAGCTCAGTGCCGATGAACTCGACGTCGATCAGCTTCCTGTCGCAGCATTCCCGGATGAAATGGAATTTCACGTCTATGTGTTTACTCCGGTCATGGTGCACAGGATTCTTCATTAGCGCGATGGCAGACTTGTTGTCTACCTTGAGCTTGGGCGCGAGGACTGCTCCACCAATGAGCTCAGCCAGCAACCTTGCCAGCCAGACGCCCTCGCACGCAGCTCCCGCAGCCGCGATGTACTCCGCCTCACACGAAGACAGCGCGACCACCTTCTGTTTTGTCGATTGCCATGCAACCGGCCCGCCTGCCAGGAAGAAGATAAGCCCGCTTGTGCTCTTTCGGTCGTTGGCATTGCCTGCTAGGTCGCTGTCAGAGTAGCCCAGCAACCGAGGCGATGAAGCCTTTCTTCCTCCTGGGCGATAGTGTATGCCCCAGTGCACTGTGCCCGCCACGTAGCGCAGAAGGCGCTTCACCGCGACGAGGTGCTCTTGGCGCGGTGCCTCCATGAACCTGCTCAGGTAGCCCACTGCATACGCCAAATCCGGCCTTGAGTTGCACAAATACCTCAGGCTGCCGATGAGGCTGCGATATTCAGTGGCGTCGACGCTCGGCGTCGTTCCTTCCTTCAACAGCTTCAGCTTCATCTCCATGGGCGTGGCGCTCGCATTGCAACCTTCCAGCCCGGCCTTCTCAAGCACCTTGGTGGCATAGGCACTTT